>CM041292.1:16883660-16959924 GCA_023052935.1 Piezodorus guildinii | reverse complement strand
TCTATTATATGTTTATCTAAAATAATCAGTTAGTTTTATGTTCATTTCATCACTCTCTATTAACTTTTAAAAGCTTGTGTATGAGATAATATTTTTTCTAAAATCTTTAGCTTTCCAACGGTATATCATGCATGTATATTACTGCTCTTATGTTCAAAAACGAAAAATTGCATTAAAAAAAATATTTTTTCTGTTTTCTCCTTTAGTTTAGTATCGAATTTATTCAATTTATATATTTACTCGTTTTTCATCAGCGTTAACAAGATAATATAGTTATTTTTATTGAATCTACAAAATTAAAGGTACTATAGGGGAAGAAAATTTAAAATATCGGCATTTAAGCCCTGTCAGACCATTTTAATCAGAAAAAAAACCTACATGATATTAAAGCCCATTAAATGTTACATCGATATAGCGAGTTTAATCAAAATTGTCGTAACCGTTTTTGAGAAAATCGAAAAAAGGTGCAAAATGCATAGTATATAGTGTATTTTCACCATCGCGATACTTCCCCTTACTATATATAGTAAGTGAAAGTAAAAAATATATATATTATTATCTACGACAATCAGTTAGTTTTATCGGATTGTCATCACTCTCTATTAACTTTACAATTTTAATTATAATATAATATTTTTTCTAAAATCTTTAGCTTTCCAACGGTATATTATGCATCTATATAGGTTTCATTATGTAAAAAAAAAAGTATAAAAAAATACTTTTGCACTTTTCTGCTTTATTTGGATATCGATTTAAGTGAACTTAAATATGTATCCGTTTTTTATAAATGCTATCAAGGAGACATGGTTATTTCCTTATAATCTACAAATTAAAGGTACTTAAGACAAAGAAAAATCACAAATTCAGCATTTAAGGCCAGGCAGGCTCTTGTAATCAGAATGAAACTTACATGATGTTTAAGCCCATCAAATTTCACATCGATGTAGCGGGTTTGGTAAAAACCTTAGAGCCGTTTATGAGAAAATCCTAAAAAAGTGCAAAATTCATCGTATAAAGTAATATTTCCGGTCATCTGGTTTTGGTGGAAAATTTGCTGTAACATCTCGGGCGTATAGTTGTCTTAAATATGAAATTTCATTTTCGTACGATTTTTCGTTATAGCGTTGGACTTACCACACACACAGATCTTTTTGCGGGACTTAGTTGGACTCAAGGGGCACTAAAACGTGTATTTACGTTGAAAACTGGAATTCGAAAATTTTCACGATCGCAATACTTTCCCTTAGTATATATTTCATATATAGGTAAGTGAAAGTAAATTAGTGGCTAAGACTCAGTTTATTTTGAAATTTAATACATTAAACATTTCAGTCTTGCAAGAATTGCCCTCATCTTATCAACCTACTTCAAACCCATTAATTTTATCATAAAGTACTTATTATGTTGAGGCAAGATCTGTATGAGTTCCATCATTTTTATTCCAGTCCCTTTTGTGATATTTCGCATTTAAAATTACACTAAAAGTCGAGCTTGGCAATAATCCTTCTTTGAGAATATAATAAATAAAATAAAATAAATCTCTTTATTTGTTTACAGGCTAGCCCATACAAATGGAGTTGAGTTGTACAAAACAGTTAAACATAAATCAAAGAAATCTATTACAACTGTACTAAACAAAATACGCTTCAAAAACAAATACATAATAAAAGGCAAAACAAATTGTAAACTGTATAAATATTAAACGAATAAATTAATCATAAATAGTTTAACAAATTCAATTATTGTTATTTTAGTAATGTGCTTAAATTATTCTTGAATATACAGATACAAATTTCTTAGCTTTAAACACTCTGTTACAAATCAAATAAATTTTCAAATTGCTTTTTATTTTCTATTTGCAACAAAATTTGTACTATGAGGTCATTGTCAGACATATTTCCAATATATGTCCTCAAGTGCTTATTTCTGGACGGGGAGTAAACAGGGCATTGCAACAAAAAATGATTTAAATCTTCTGGTTCGCCTGAATTACAAATAGGCCATTCAACGCTACTATCTGAATAACCATTTTGGAATCCGTAACTGGTAACTTTCAGTTTATTGGGTTGACATAGTCTTAGTTGACTGATCAATCTATGTTTCCTCATAGGCCCCTTTAATTTCAAATAATATTCTCCCATATTTAAGCTACTAATTTTCCTAAAATTAGGATTAAACTTTGAGTGCAAAATAGCCTGAATATCTAGGGAAAGATTATGATTATTGAATTTTTCAACAGCGTTATTTAATTCTCTTTCAAATAAGGCTTTACTTTTAATATTTAATATTTAAGCCGCGTCTATAATTAACAATTTATTAATATGTTGCCTATACCAATTGTACCTCACATCGACCCTCTGGTTCAAGGAATATTTTTTTTAAATGTTTAGACATATTTTCGGTAACCGATCCTCTTTCATTAAGTCTACCTTTCGGTAACAGCGAATCATTCTTTTTAGAACATCTGTTTCTATTGATTTCAGACCAGTTTTTATACGAACATAATGGTTAGGTGCATTCCGTTTGTAATATTCCGCATTTAAAATTACACTAAAAGCCGAGCTTGGCAATAATCCTTCTTTGAAAATGTATATAAATAAAAGGACAGTGCCAAAAACATCAACATTTTTACAAACATTAGTGGAATTTTTTATTTAAGGAAAAATAATCTTTCTAACCTTCCTTCTTATAGCGCTCAAAAAGTATTAGTTTATTTTAATATTCCTGAATTTACTTAACCATTTTCTTGGAAACTTAGGTAATGTGATGTAAGGACCAAAACTGTATTGTAGTTTTGATTTCGTTCTGAAACATGCTAAATCTCCGGAGCTAATAATTTTAAAGGAAAACGTTATTTTAACAGTTAAGACAATTTTGTAACTCCGAAACCATCATAGTCTCAATCACCAAATTTATATTACTGATACTCATCGTATAGATGTGTAATTAGTGTAATTAGATGTGTAATTAGTTTTATAACCACGTTAACTTTTCAACGAATAACGAATTTTCACCACTTTTTACAATTCATTTTTCGTTAAGTTTACACTAAAATATTTTAAAAGGGGCTGAATGAGAAATTATGAAACTAAAATAAATTACACGTCTATACGATGAGTATAAGTGGTATAAATTTGGTGTTTGGGACTAAGCTAGTTTCGGAGTTATGGAATTCTATTAACTGTTAAAATAACCATGGATCAATCCTTCCATCACAAACTCCACTAGTGGTCTAACCCACTAGTTTCAATCCTTGCTCCCTCTTCCATTCCTGATAATCCTCCGTGACATCTGAAAAGAAGATGGTCTCGAGACCTAGTTTATATCACCTTTCTAACCTTCCTTCTTATATCACTCAAAAATTATTAGTTTATTTTAATAATTGTGAATTTACTTAACTATTTTCATGGCAACTAAGGTAATGTGATGGAAGTACCAAAACATTATTTTAGTTTTGATTTCTTTCTGGAACATGCTAAATTACCGGAGTTATTTTAACAGTTAAGAAGATTTTATAACTCAGCAACAATCTTAGTCTCAATCACCAAATTTATATCACTTATAACCATCGTATAGATGTGTAATCAGTATTAGTTTTATAACCGCGTGAACTTTTGATCGAAAAACGATTTTTTGCCACTTTTCAAAATTCATTTACAAAAAATGACTATGTCTTCAAGATCGAAATTTTTACAGAAAGTAGAACTATGACTTAGCTATGTAAAAAAATAAATGAATAAAAAGTAAGACTATTTTCCTTTTCTTAAAAATAAATTTTTGTAAATTGTTTAAACTACTTTCATCTATTTTCATGAATGACTTGTCATTTTTTTTTTCACCACTCTCTTGCCTTTGAAGAGAGGGGGATTCTAGGGGCCGGAGGGACTTCTTTCTAACCTTCCTTCTTATAGCGCTCAAAAAGTATTAATTTATTTTAATATTCGTGAATTTACTTAACCATTTTCATGGCAACTAAGGTAATGTGATGGAAGTACCAAAACATTATTTTAGTTTTGATTTCTTTCTGGAACATGCTAAATTACCGGAGTTATTTTAACAGTTAAGAAGATTTTATAACTCAGCAACAATCTTAGTCTCAATCACCAAATTTATATCACTTATAACCATCGTATAGATGTGTAATCAGTATTAGTTTTATAACCGCGTGAACTTTTGATCGAAAAAACGATTTTTTGCCACTTTTCAAAATTCATTTACAAAAAATGACTATGTCTTCAAGATCGAAATTTTTACAGAAAGTAGAACTATGACTTAGCTATGTAAAAAAAATAAATGAATAAAAAGTAAGACTATTTTCCTTTTCTTAAAAATAAATTTTTGTAAATTGTTTAAACTACTTTCGTCTATTTTCATGAATGACTTGTCATTTTTTTTTTCACCACTCTCTTGCCTTTGAAGAGAGGGGGATTCTAGGGGCCGGAGGGACTTCTTTCTAACCTTCCTTCTTATAGCGCTCAAAAAGTATTAATTTATTTTAATATTCGTGAATTTACTTAACCATTTTCATGGCAACTAAGGTAATGTGATGGAAGTACCAAAACATTATTTTAGTTTTGATTTCTTTCTGGAACATGCTAAATTACCGGAGTTATTTTAACAGTTAAGAAGATTTTATAACTCAGCAACAATCTTAGTCTCAATCACCAAATTTATATCACTTATAACCATCGTATAGATGCGTAATCAGTATTAGTTTTATAACCGCGTGAACTTTTGATCGAAAAACGATTTTTTGCCACTTTTCAAAATTCATTTACAAAAAATGACTATGTCTTCAAGATCGAAATTTTTACAGAAAGTAGAACTATGACTTAGCTATGTAAAAAAATAAATGAATAAAAAGTAAGACTATTTTCCTTTTCTTAAAAATAAATTTTTGTAAATTGTTTAAACTACTTTCATCTATTTTCATGAATGACTTGTCATTTTTTTTTTCACCACTCTCTTGCCTTTGAAGAGAGGGGGATTCTAGGGGCCGGAGGGACTTCTTTCTAACCTTCCTTCTTATAGCGCTCAAAAAGTATTAATTTATTTTAATATTCGTGAATTTACTTAACCATTTTCATGGCAACTAAGGTAATGTGATGGAAGTACCAAAACATTATTTTAGTTTTGATTTCTTTCTGGAACATGCTAAATTACCGGAGTTATTTTAACAGTTAAGAAGATTTTATAACTCAGCAACAATCTTAGTCTCAATCACCAAATTTATATCACTTATAACCATCGTATAGATGTGTAATCAGTATTAGTTTTATAACCGCGTGAACTTTTGATCGAAAAACGATTTTTTGCCACTTTTCAAAATTCATTTACAAAAAATGACTATGTCTTCAAGATCGAAATTTTTACAGAAAGTAGAACTATGACTTAGCTATGTAAAAAAAATAAATGAATAAAAAGTAAGACTATTTTCCTTTTCTTAAAAATAAATTTTTGTAAATTGTTTAAACTACTTTCGTCTATTTTCATGAATGACTTGTCATTTTTTTTTTCACCACTCTCTTGCCTTTGAAGAGAGGGGGATTCTAGGGGCCGGAGGGACTTCTTTCTAACCTTCCTTCTTATAGCGCTCAAAAAGTATTAATTTATTTTAATATTCGTGAATTTACTTAACCATTTTCATGGCAACTAAGGTAATGTGATGGAAGTACCAAAACATTATTTTAGTTTTGATTTCTTTCTGGAACATGCTAAATTACCGGAGTTATTTTAACAGTTAAGAAGATTTTATAACTCAGCAACAATCTTAGTCTCAATCACCAAATTTATATCACTTATAACCATCGTATAGATGCGTAATCAGTATTAGTTTTATAACCGCGTGAACTTTTGATCGAAAAACGATTTTTTGCCACTTTTCAAAATTCATTTACAAAAAATGACTATGTCTTCAAGATCGAAATTTTTACAGAAAGTAGAACTATGACTTAGCTATGTAAAAAAATAAATGAATAAAAAGTAAGACTATTTTCCTTTTCTTAAAAATAAATTTTTGTAAATTGTTTAAACTACTTTCATCTATTTTCATGAATGACTTGTCATTTTTTTTTTCACCACTCTCTTGCCTTTGAAGAGAGGGGGATTCTAGGGGCCGGAGGGACTTCTTTCTAACCTTCCTTCTTATAGCGCTCAAAAAGTATTAATTTATTTTAATATTCGTGAATTTACTTAACCATTTTCATGGCAACTAAGGTAATGCGATGTGGGATAAAACGTGTATTTCCGTTGAAAACTGGAATTCGAAAGTTTTCACGATCGCAATACTTTCGCTTCCTTTATATTTCGTATATTGGTAAGTGAAAGTAAAAATAAAGAAAAAATGGTTATAATAAGAGACTCATCTCCTTAGCGAAAACCTCAACGACCCGACAACAGAAGATAGAATGATGCTACTAGAACTCTCGCTAAAAATACGCTACTCGCAAAATTTATGTTATTGAGAAATCAAAGAAAATCGTATCACTATCGGATTCGTCAAGTATTAATTTTTCTACCGTCGTAAGATACGTAATTAAGAGATTTGAATAAATGAAAATAAACGATCCCATAGAAAGTAAATGACAGAAAATAGTGTAGTTGTCCTAAGTAATACGGTCGAATCGACTTCAGGGGTCTGTGTCAGCACTACAGCAATTAGAAATATTTTAAATTCTGAAGGAATTTACAGCAGGGCCTCGAATTACATCAACAAGCCAAACAGTTTTTGGAAAATGTATTATCTCTGATAAGAGTAAATTTAATTATTTTGGGTCTTTTTTTTTTTTTTTTTTTTTTTTTTTTCATTGAGCAATATTACAATCTGTCCAATTCAGGACATTTTTAATAGTGATAACGTACAACATTCATACTACATTCACACGATATATACAAAACTATAAATTTATATAATAATAATAATAAAATATACATATATACAAAATAAAATCAATAAAAATATATTCAATAGTCACTCATACCTATATACAATTCACAAGCATACAGCACGTGAGTGGAGAATCTAGCCAATGCTAGAACTCCAATATACATGTTATAAGAGGTCACGAGGCCACTGCCGTTTCAACCTTCTAGGTGGGTTGTATGGATGGGTGGGGCTGGATAGGGATTGAGCTAGAGGATTAGGATGATGAATGAGATTCTGGTGGAATTTCGAAAATTTGGATGGAATCAGGTCTGAAATAAAAGGAACATTGAGGTCGTGGTGCAAGGTATAGTTGGAAACATAATAAGGAGCATTTACTATTGTACGGAGGACTTTGGATTGAAAGGATTGAATGCGTTTGATGTTAGTACGTTTAGCTGTCCCCCACAGTTCAAGTCCGTAGGTCCAGATGGGCTTCAGTATTGTCCTGTAGATTAATAATTTGTTGTCAACTGTAAGTTCAGATTTTCTGTTGAGTAGTCGGTATAACTGTCCGAATCGTCGGTTGAGTTCTTGTCTTTTAAGTCTTGTATGTGGGTTCCAAGTCAATCTTTTGTCTAATAGTAAGCCAAGATACCGGACTGTATCTGAAGGAGGAATTGGAATGGAATTGAAGTAAACTGGCGGACAGGAGTTTCGTCGAAGAGTGAAGGTTACGTGTTTGCATTTGGCTTCGTTCACCTTAATGCGCCAAGCATTACACCAGTCTTCGATAAGAGAAAGGTGTCTTTGCAGGTTTAAGGATGCTGTTTCAGGATTGGAACTGGATGATAGGATGGCGGTGTCGTCTGCAAAAGTTGCCAGAAAGGTATCAGGATGTGTAGGAATATCAGCAGTGTAAAGGATGTAGAGGACGGGTCCCAAGACGCTGCCTTGAGGAACACCGGCCTCAACGGGATAAAGGTTAGAAAATTCTACACCACAGCGAACGCGGAAGGAACGGTTTGAGAGATAGGATCGGAGAATGAGGTATAGAGACTGGGGTAAATGGGTTTTCAGCTTGAAGAGTAATCCAGTGTGCCATACCCGGTCAAAAGCTTGCGCAATGTCCAGAAACGCACCAGAACAATACTCTTTGCATTCAAGAGCTGAGGAAATATGGTCTACAACTCGGAGCCCCTGTTGAACTGTGGAATGCTGAGGACGGAATCCAAACTGATGGGAAGGAAGATTTTGAGATTCTAATATGGGTATTTTGGGTCTGAAGACAGAAAGACGATTTGGCGAAGGAAAATTAAAGAATTCAGGAAGCAAAACGCAAAGTTTTTTTTGGGGGGAATGCGTGGCTGATAATGATGTAGAAAATCTCTTGCTTATCTAAGGGATTTAAAATGCAGAAGGTTATGTAAAGATTTTGAAATTAGGAATTCTGGATTGGTATATTTTACTTTCACTTACTATATATAGTAAGGGAAAGTATTGCAATCGTGAAAATTTTCGAATTCCAGTTTTCAACAGAAATACACATTTTAGGGTCCCCTGAGTCCAAATTACCAAGTCCTGCAAAAAGGTATGTGTGTGTGTGTGTGTGTGTGTGTGTGTGTGTGGTAACTCCCGGGCGGAAACGGTAAGTCCTATGAAACTGAAATTTCATATTTAAGACAGATACATGCCCGAGATGTTACAAAACCTTTTTCATTAAAATTTGCTTACCAGAAGACCCACTTCATACAATGCATTTTTCACCTTTTTTCGATTTTCTCGAAAACAGTTCCGACGATTTTGATTAAACTCGCTATATTATTGTAAAATTTAATAGGCTTAAACGTCATGTAGGTTTCATTCTGATTAAAACGGTCTGACAGAGCTTAAATGCAGATATTTAAAATTTTCTTGCTCTAAGTAATTTGTTGATTCAATAAAAACAACTACATTATCTTGTTAGCATTGATAGATAACAGCTATATATGTAAGTTGTGCTAATTCGAAAAATAAATAAAGGAGAACTCTAAAAAAGTATTTTTTTAATGCAATATTTTGTTTTTGAACATAAGAACAGTAATATATACATGTATGATATACCGTTTGAAAGCTAAAGCTTTTAGGAAAAATATTATATTATGCACAAGCTTTTAAAAGTAATTAGAGAGTGATGAAAAGCCGATAAAACTAACTGATTATTTTAGATAATAATATAATAGATTTTTTAATAAAACACATGTTTCTATAGAAATTCCATTTAATTAATTCTTTAATGGTTTCAATCATTTTTATCTCCTACTGTATTTGAAAATTCTTTAACCGATTTTAAAAACGGAGGTAAGTGAAAGTCGTGTCGTTGCCCGCACCAGATTTTTTATGCATGATAATGATCCGAAACATACAGCCAACAGGACTAAAGAATGATTAATATTTAACACTTGCCAGAAACTTCATGTGTCTCCACAGTCTCCTGACTTAAAGCGTAATAAAAATTGTGTTGTATATTTAAGATAAAAATGTTGGAAAACACCAAACAACTGAAAGACACCACCTCAAGGATATTTCAGAGCAATAATGGGAACAAATAACATGGAATTATTCAAAAACCTAGTCCACTCAATGCCAAAACGTTTACAAGCGGTAATAGATGCTAACGGACTTTATACACACCTTTTTTTTTTTTTTATATATATTTTTATTTATTTATTTATAGTAATTTACAACTGTACTAAAGAATACAATAAGTAAATATGTAGAATGGACATAAAATGTCATGAAAATGTCTTGAGAAAGAACCACCCAGTGGTAGCCCTTCACTAACTATTTTAATACAGTAGGTCCCGAGGCCACCTTCTTTTCAGTCGCCTTGGAGGGTTATCAGGGATATCTGAGGAAGATAAATTACGGACAAGTGGGTTTGTTTTGGCAGGGAGTTTAGAATGGAAAGAGGAGTATCTATCACGGACTATGTCTGCAACAAATGGGATATTAAGGTCATTATGGAGGAGTTGATTTATAACAAAATAACGGGCATTTAGGATTTTGCGAAGGATTTTGGATTTGCAAGGAGGAATTAGATGGTTTCGTAGAGCCTCAAAGCTCGATTCCATATGTCCAAATAGGTCTGATAATAGTGATGTAGATGAGTCTTTTGTAATATACTGGAAGTTTTGAACGTTTGTCTAGTAAGTGTCGTAGTAATCGATATCTTCGAGCAGTATCTTGTCGTTTTAGTCTTGAGTGAGGGTGGAAACTAAAATAAAAAAAGTTTAACGCTCGCAATACTTTCCCTTACTATATATTTCAGAAATGGGTAAATGGAAACAATAGACTGAACCAATTTTGGTTTATTGAATTATTAGTGTTTCTCATTTCTGATGACGAGTAATTATAATAATGTATTGAAGTTTTAAAATAATTACAAAAATTTTAAATTTTTTTTAAGAAGATGGGATGTTTAGGTCATTATGGAGGAGTTGATTTGTGTATACACACTATTAAATTTGAAAACAATAATAAAACGCTAGGTGCGCAAATACCTTTTTTTTTTGTATTTGTCTAAGTTTGATGTTTTTTTTTTTATAAAAGAAGTTTTTCATTTGAATTTTATTTGTAGTAATAAAAATGTTAGTTTATTTATTTTATTTTATTTTTTAATTTTTCTTGATGTTTTTCTAAATATTAACACTTAAATGAGCACACCTTAACTTCCCATGTGTTTATCTATTTTATTTCACAACCATTCACATCTATCAACGTTTCGGGGTTGTTTCCCCATTCTCAAGACTTATTTTTTTAAAAAACATTTTCACACATATAACTCACTACTTCACTTCATAGCTCACTGCTATTCGTCTACATTGTTCATTGGCTTACTGTTTCTATTATTTTCCTTTTATTTTCCCTATAGTATGTGTGAAAATGTTTAAAAAAAAAAGTCTTAAGAATGGGGAAACAACCCCGAAACGTTGATAGATGTGAATAGTTGTGAAATAAAATAGATAAACACAAAGGGAAGTTAAGGTGTGCTCTTTTGAGTGCTAATAGTTTATTTATTTGTAATAATAACAATGTTAGTCTATAAATTTATAACAACTTACCATCTATTTTAAAAACAGTTACAATTTGGTACGTAATATTGTTTCCAAAATCTAGAGTACTAAATGAATGAATCTAACATGTACGATACTTCAAAGGTTGCAACATTGAACTATAGAAACCTACATCTTTACCAATAACTTATTCATAAGTTTATATATTCTTTACAAAAACTATATATTAACTTGTACAATTTCTTTCGTACAAGTTAATATAATTAATCCGTGGCTTTCGAACGGTATATTTTACATCTATATTACTATTTACATCGCAGAAATAATTTTTTGATAACTTGGTAACAGAAACATTATTTTTCCCATTTAAATAAAAGCTAAATTTTATTGTATTTTACGTTCTATGTATTTGTTATGTGGAAACAATGCTCCTCCTTACTATCTTTATCCAATAAGTATTTACAAATTGTAACAATAAGCAATTAAATAATTAATCTCTATAAGATTGTCATGGAGGGGGAAGTGAAGCGCTACGAGTGGCGACTCTCGAAAACATAGAGAGAGAGGCTTACGAACTTACCGAGAGTGCACTTGTAAGTGGTTTTTGTATAGTACCCTTAATTTGTCTAATTTTACTTTTTCGTATGTACCTTTTCATAATAATAGTTTTCTGTGGCCACACACACACACACATGTAATCATTTAGTTGATACCGCCTATTCTTATTATAGGAATTATATTTATACTTATAATAATAAGCCTGGAATCAAATGTAAGTAATTTAATTTATTTACTTTGTATGTTAACTAATAAAAATGGCTTATAGCCTGGCGCCTAACATGAAGTTTTCTATGTTGTCTTCCCGAAATTAATTAGTTACAAAATTTAAGAAAAAATACCCCAAAAAAGAGAATTTATGTATATAATAATAAGTTAATAAAATATATTTGGAGAGGAAGAGAAGCGTTTAGGAATGGTTAGAGCAGAAAAACCAGCATCCCAATAAAACAGAGGTCGCATTTAGACTTATTGATAAATTGTGCCCACTTCAAAGTCTGATCAACTCGTCCAAACGGCCTTTTATAGTCAACGCCAGACCTCAGATTTCACGACAGACCAAAAACCAACAAAAGATGGTTGATGCCACTCTCATTTAGTTGGCTTCTTCTCCTACTGGACCTGGCTACTTTCCGGGTTCGATGATATTCTTATGAAAATAATTTCTTTGGAACGCCCAGGTTACATTATACAATCCACGTGCTAACCGACAGCGCAGCTTCACCATACATTTGAGAGAGACAAATAATCAAATTAAAATCGTTTGCTAAGCAAGGATTTTCGTTATCAGGATGAAGTATAGAATATATATTATTTTTTTAAACTCTGTCTAAATACATATAAATTTAAAAATGAATTACTTGTTCGAAATAAAAATAAAAATCTGGTGCGCGCAACACACGACTTTCACTTACCTCTGTCAATAACATCAATTTAAGAATTTTTAAACATATTTAGAAACGAAAATAAATTGTTAAAAAAATATTTACATTGCATTTTAAAAGAAACACGTCTTTTATTAACTAATATATTATATTATTATCTACAACAATCAGTTAGTTTTATCGAATTTTCATTACTCTCCAGTAACTTCTACAATTTTGATTATAAGAAAATATTTTACTAAAATCTTTAGCTTTCCAACATATCTATATTTCTGTTTAAACGTTCAAAAAAACAAAAATCGCGTAAAAAAATATGTTTGCACTTTTTTCCTTTAGTGTTTATCAATTTCACTCAACTTGCATATTTAACCGTTATTTAAAAATTCTAATAAGATGATGTACCTTATTTTTTTTAAATCTACAAAATTAAAGATACTTTAGAGGAAGAAAAATTAAAATATCAGCAATTAAGCCCTGACAGACTATTTCAATCAGAAAGAAACCTTCATAATATGAAAGTCCATTAAATTTTACATCGATATATAGAGTTTAATCAAAATCGTTAGAGCCGTTTTTGAGAAAATCGTAAAAAGGTTCAAACGCGTGGTATAAAGTGGCTCTTCTGGTAAACTGATTTTGGTAAACAAGTTGCTGTAACATCTCGGGCGTATAAATGTCATAAATATGAAATTTCAGTTACATAGGACTTTTCGTTCACGCACTGGACATACCACACGCGGACATACACACAGACCTTTTTTCGGGACTTGGTCATTTGGACTTAGGAGGCCCTAAAAACAGAAATTCGAAAATTGTCACTATCGCAATACTTTCCCTTTCTATATATTTCAGATATAGGTACGTGAAAGTAAAATAGTTGCATCCGTAGTGAAAATAAATTAAGAACTATTAAATAAAGTTAGAGAATTACGTTCAGTTTCGTGTGAAATCACAACAAACACTTTACGTTTTATGCCATATTCATCATTTTGCATTACCTTCCCCTAATTTTTTTATTAAATTTTTTATTTTCAGCGTTATATTAAACTTATAGGGTAAGTGCACCTCAGTAAAACTGTAATTACAATAAATCTTCGCTAAAACGATATACCCATAAGAAAACAAAACTTGTATTATTAAATTAACTTACTTTCTTATGTTATGAATTTCTAAATATTATAATTTTCAATCATATTATGTATTTTCAATCATATTATCTATTTTTTATTAATTTCTGTATTTTCAATTATTTCATGTATTTTCAATTATTTCAAGTATTTTCAATTATTTTATGTATCTTCAAATGTTTCATGTATTCTCAATTATTTTATGAGTAGTTCTCATGCGTAGGTTTTTTGTATAATTTTTCCTACAATCGCAATATAACCTCAATTTTATTTCACCATATGTTTGCCATTTAGGCTAATGTACTATAATCACAAAAAAACAAAAATATTTTCTGATTGTAAGGATAACTCATCCAAAATCATTGGTAACATTTTGTCCAAATGTAAATATGTGAATACAATTTATTTATTAAAAATAGGGTAAAATTACTGACATTTTAAGAAACATTTTGTGTTTTTTACTTTCACTTACTATATATAGTAAGGGGAAGTATTTCGGTCGTAAAAATTTCCGAATTCCAGTTTTCAACGGAAATACATGTTTTAGGGTCCCCTGTGTCTAAATAACCAAGTCCCACAAAAAGGTCTGTGTATGTGTGATAACTCCCGGGCGGAAACGGTAAGTCCTATGAAAATGAAATTTCATATTTAAGACGCCCGAGACGTGACAAAACTTTTTTCATCAAAATGAGCTTAAGAAAAGAGGCACTTTATACCATGCATTTTGCATCTTTTTTCGATTTTCTCAAAAACGGTTCCGACGATTTTGTTAAACTCGCTATATCGATGTATAATTTAATTGGCTTTAATATCATGTAGGTTTCATTCTGATTGAAATGGTCTGACAGGACTTAAATGCCGATATTTTAAATTTTCTTCTCTAAAGTACCTTTAATTTTGTAGATTCAATAAAAATAACAATATAATGTTGTTACCAAAGATAAAAAACAGGTAAATATATAAATTGAATAAATTCGATACCCAACTAAAGGAGAAAACAGAAAAAAAAATTTTTTAATGCAATTTTTCTTTTTTGAACATAAGAGCAGTAATATGCATGTATGATATACCGTTGGAAAGCTAAAGATTTTAGAATAAATATTATCTCATACACAAGCTTTTAAAAGTGCATAGAGAGCGACAAAAAGCCTAGTTTTATCGGCTTTAGATAACTGATTATTTTAGATAATAATATAATAGATTTTTTAATAAAACACATGTTTTTATAGAAATTCCGTTTAATTAATTCTTTAATGGTTTCACTCATTTTTATCTCTTACTGTACTTGAAATTCTTTAATCGAGTTTAAAAACGGAGGTAAGTGAAAGTCGTGTGTTGACCGCACCAGATTTTTTTTTTTTAATTTCTCCCGTATTTATAGAATAGAATAGAATAGAATAGAAAAATAATTTTTATTCTGGGACTGGGTCCCTTAAGAACAATATGATATGTACAATTAATATATACAATGTGTCTGGCCACAAGACCAAAGGATTATAATTAATTTTTATTTACAAAGCTTTAAGAAGAAAAGTAGGAGACAATAAAACAAAAGAGTAAAATAAATGAATAATTTCTATATGTTGAACAAAACTTAACATTGAAACTAATTCATAATAATTGATCGATACAGAATCATGACCAATAAATAATAAATTTTTGAATAGATATTTGATTTGAAAACTCAGGCTTGTGGAGCGTCTGTTTGAGATGACAATAGGTACTCGTACAGTTGGGACTTGAATGATGGTAGGGAAGAAGCATGGCGGATTTGAGTAGGTAGGGAATTCCAGAGAGTAGTAGAGCGGACGAGAAAGGAATGTTCAAAACTTGTTGTTCTGTGGGCAGGAATATAAAGGTCAGAATGGCGCGATCTTGTTTGGAGCGAGCTGACGGACGATTTAAATTGCAGAAGTTTGGTGGATATGGGGAGGTAGCTGGGAGTTGACAGTTTGGTAAAGGAATGATCCAAGGAAATATTGTCTGCGGTTTGAGGGAAGGAGCCACTTTAACTCACTGTATAGATGGGTCACATGAGACCTCTTCGGTGTGCCAAGGGCAAATCTTAAAAATGTATTCATAATTCGCTTTAGCCTGTCCTCGAGCACAGTCGAGAGGCCACCATATACCCCGCAGCAGTAGTCAAAGTGGGGGAAAATAAGTGAGGATACAAGGAGCTTACGGGTGGATAGTGGAAAAAAATGGCGGGAGCGATGTAAAATTTGAGGGTACTTATTGTTCTTCGGGAGATTTGGGCAATATGGGGTTTCCAGGTAAGAGTTTGGTCAATGGTAATACCTAGGTTTTTGACAGAGGAAGTGGAAGGTGATTGGCTGATCATTTAGGGTTAGACTCGGAAATGTAGTATGGGATCAGAGGAGGGAATTGGAACCTATAAGAATCGCCTGAGTTTTCATAGCATTTAGCCTAAGTTTATTCAGGGTTGCCCAGGCACAGATTCTATCCAGGTCTGCCTGAATATTGGCAAATGCTACATGAGACTCGGAGGGAGAGAAGGATAAGTAGATCTGGAAATTATCAGTGTATAAGTGATGGGAGCAGTGATGGATGGAATTGGGAAGATCATTGATATAGGAATTAAAAAGGATCGGAGATATGCTGGAACCCTGGGCCACACCTGCCGAAAGGGCAAGGAAGGAAGATAGAGGATGGTTAGGAATGGTGACGGCTTGAGTCCTATTAGAGAGAAATGATTTAAACCAATGAATAGAGCTATTAAAAGGATAAAGACCGTAGTTTGGAAAAGAGGATAGAGTGATCAAGAGAGTCAAAAGCTTTTGAGAAGTCCAGAAGTATTAGTATTGTCAGTTTCTTTTCGTCAATAGCGGTATGTATGTCGCTAGTGATTTTGAGTAGAGCGGATTGAGTGGAAAAGCCGGGTCGAAAACCAGATTGAAGAGGATCAAGAAGTTTGGATTTTTCGAGGAAGTTAGACAATTGTGACTGGACTATTCTTTCTAAAGGTTTGAAAAGGTTAGATAAAATAGAAATTGGGCGATAGTCTTTAGGGGATGTAGGATTTGAGGTTTTATTTATAGGATGAACTAACGCTTTTTTCCAAGTATTAGGGAATACGGAATTTTGAAGGGAAACATTGTATATAAAGAGAAGAATTGGTAGGATATCGGGAAGGCATAATTTTAGTAATATGACAGGTATTCCATCAAATCCTATAGAGCTGGTATGGGATTTCATGATAGAGGATATAAGGTCAGTTGGTGAGATATCGCAAAAATAAAAATTATCAGGGTTAAATGATGGGATTGTTGAAAACTTGGGAGGAGATGGTGTGGAATTATCAGAGGAGATGGATGAGAAATATAGAATTTAATTCATCGGGTGAGACTTGAAAGACTGGTGAGGAATATGATTTGCGGAGTGATAATTTGCGAAGGAGTTGCCATTTTGACTTGGAATCGGGGGTGGAGAAGGCTGCGTGAAAGTAGTCTGTTTTTGTCTGTCTGATTGTCGCTTGAGTCAGATTGCGGAGTGCCCTGTACGCTTGATAGTCCTCTGTTAGTCTTGTACGTCTAAAGCGCCTGTGGGCTGCCTCTTGCCTCTTTAGTAACTCTTTTATTTCTGGATTCATCCAAGGAGCGGGACGGCGTCGGAAGGTACGGGTTTTGAGTGGAGCATGTTTGTCTAAGATACTGAGGAGATTGGAAGTGAGAATGTCAACCATTGAATCAATGGTCGAACAGGAATAGATTTTGTTCCAATTCATGGTTTCTAAGTCGGGTGCAATATTTTCTAGGGTGAGATTATCTAGGTTTCGGAAAGTTGACGTTTTGGGAAGGAACGCTGATGTTTGGAAATTGTATGAAATTTGGATAAGGTCGTGAGATGATAGGAACGGAACAGGCAGTTGAGAAGCGGAAAGAAGGTTTTGCGCGGAATCAATGATATTTAGATCAAGCCAGGTGTCGGAATGGTGAGTGTGATGAGTTGGAGCATATGGAACAATGAACAGGTGAAGAGACCGACCCTTGCCATTTAAAACATTTCTATTAGGCCAATATCTATTCTCTCCATCTTGTTCATTGAACTATATCATAATGTTACAAAACAATTTATAGAATTAAAAATTATTGTTTATGTAACATCACACCATTGTTTAAGAACCCATTAACATTAATGAGAATGCATCGAAGTGCGAAGGGTTAAAAATACCATAAATATTTATTAGGTTAATCAATTTCAAACGCCTAAATGTATGCTTGAGTCTAATGAATTGAATAAAAAGAATTCACTGGTAAAAATAAAGAAGAAAATTGATGAAAATAAAGATGAAATTGAGACTCATCTCCTTAGCAAAAACCTTAACGAACCGGCAACAGAAGATAAAATGATGCAAGTATTCCTGTAGACCTTATTATTGATGCTGACTTGATCATGGCGGGAATATGTCGCAAATTACTGTTTCTTTGGCACCAATTCCGAATTAATAGGTTGCCTGAAACTCTTATTACTTTCACTTACTATATATAGTAAGGGGAAGTATTGCGATCGTGAAAATAATCGAATTCCAGTTTTCAAAGGAAATACACGTTTCAGGGTCCTCTGAGTCCAAATAACCAAGTTCCGCAAAAAGGTCTCTGTGTGGTAACTCCCGGGCGGAAACGGTAAGTCCTATAAAACTGAAATTTCATATTTTAGACAAATATACGCCCGAGACGTTGCAAAACTTTTTTTATCAGAATAAGCTTAAGAGAAGAGCCACTTTATACCATGCATTTTGCACCTTTTTTCGATTTTATCGAAAACGATTCCGACGATTCTGATTAACTCGCTATATCCATGTAAAATTTAATGGGCTTTAATATCATGTAGGTTTCATTCTGATTAAAATGGTCTGACAGGGCTTAAATGCCGATATTTTCTTCCTCTATAATACCTTTAATTTTGTAGATTCTATAAAAATAACCAAATTATCTTGTTAGCATTGATAAATAACAGCTAAATATGTAAGTTGTACGAATTTAAAAAACAGCTAAAGGAGAAAACTGAAAAAAAAATTTATTATGAACATAGCAACAGTAATATACACTTTTAATAAACCATTGGAAAGCTAAAGATTTTAGAAAAAAATATTATGTAATACACAAGAGCTTGTAAAGTTTAATAAAGAGTGATGAAAAACCGATAAACTTAACTGATTCCTTAATAGTTTTACGTGTTTTTATCTTTAAGTGTATTTGAAAATTCTTTCATTGATTTTATAAATGGAGGTAAGTAAAAGTCGTGTGTTGCCGCACCAGATTTTTTAATGTAGAATGATCATGTTTCAGCAAATGGTGCCTTTCCTCTATATTACTTTAAATATATTTTTGATTTTTTTTCTCTTTTAGTTGGTTATCAATTTGTACAACTTGTATGTTTAGCCATTTTTCATCAATACTAGCAAGAAGATATAGTTTATTCTAAAAAAATAAAGGTACTTCAGAGGAAGAAAATTTTAAAAAATCGGCATATAAGCCCTACCAGAATATTTCAATCAGAATGAAACTGCTATAACTTCTAGGGCTTGTAATTTTCTAAAATATGACATTTCAACTTTTACGAAACGGCGTTCCAGGGAATCACAAAATAATCATTTTTTCTTAAATTTACTCACGCTCCTTCTATTGATAGAAAAAAAAATATTGCAAGGATTTTAGGGGAGCCGGTGGCTGAGTGGCTAGCGCGCTAGTCTCTCATGCTACAGGTTGCGAGTTTGAATCCCAGTCCCGGCGGAGCTTTGATAATGATGTAATTAAATGGGGATTCACTAGAAGCCTCTTCCCCGGGTATGTGAGACCCGTCAGCCAAATGGTGGTAACTCACAAAATTAGGCGTAGGGAGTGATGACCCTACACTACGAATCTCATCGTGAAACGCGAGTGTAATCTCTCAGGAGATCACACCGCGAGGCCCAGGGCCTGCACGGCCTGACGCGCCACTGAAAAAAAAAAGGATTTTAAAGTTAATTGAATTCTCTAAAACTTTTTTTCAATAAACTATACGATCAAGTAATTTTCCATGTTTTTGCTGGAATTGGAACGAAAGTATACAATTTGCCAAATCGCAAATTTTCTTCTATTTTCGTCTTCTCCTAGCTCAAATTCACTTGATCTTTCAAAAAAGCTAAAAATTCATTTCGTATGATCTAGAGGCGAAAAACTGAGAAAAAGTGTCAATTTTTAACCGTTTTTTGAAGATGGCGGACGAGGCAAAAGGGCGGAATGACGAAAACGTGGGATAAGCACTACCTAATGGTCCTAAACAATATAAAAAAAAAATAAAATAAAATTACCCACCTTTTGTAGGTTGAACTTCCTCTATTGACTGGACTGATAGTCTAATTATCAATGGTTAGGTAGGAAAATCAATTTTTTTAATTTTTATCTGTTTTACATGGTTTTCATGAGAAAAACTTAAATGTACTTACTCAATAGTGCACGCACAGAATAACGGAATTGCTACCAAATGAAATAATAGATAATTTCCCAGACGTTTTATGAGTCAAACGCTCAAAATAAGAAAGTAAATATCCCACAACGCCGCACAGTGCGGAAAAAATTAAATTTTTCGAAATTTTGGATTTTGATCATCTGGCTCGTGTTTCTGTTGTACATTAGCCACTGCATCTAGATATAGCACACATTTATCCAGACTAATGTTTAGCCCCATTTATTGAGGCTCAAAGTCAAGATAGTGGAAGTTTTGCTTATATTACACCCAACTTTCAGAGTTTGCTATATAACTGGGAAAAATTGTAAAATAATTCTAATGTTTTATTCCTGTTTTAGGATGTTTAAATATGCCACACATACGACGAATTGGTCAAAAAAATATTTTTGATCACGCAACCAGACCAAAGTTAGGAACTACCGTAAACATTTTAAAAAGGTAGTGCAACAAAAAAAGCTCCACCTTCCTCCGGGATGGGGAAGGTATTTTCTCCAAATTGACCTGTTAGAATAAAGATTAAAACTAAAATCATCTGCCTTTATCTGCCTATCCGATCATAACACCGCAAAGAAAAGAAAGAATTAGAGTACCCCTTTGATTGTTGCACTATTTTGTTTGCCCAATTGGCTCAGAAAATACATGTCCCCACGCCAAAACACTGTTAGTTCCAGTTCAGTCTAGTTGGTAACGTTGTCTAGCCATGAGCTCTATCAAAATTAAATACCGCGATTTGTGTGAGAGCTTGTGGGGTGGTACAAACTTCGACGTATTTCTTCGACGAAATCTAAGTAAGAGTTTTTGCCTCATTTTAATAAAAAAAAAGCAAGGCGAATCGGGACCGGGCGAGATTCAGAAAAATATTCAGCGAGTGGATGAAAAAAGAATATGTTTTCCACATACCATACGACGAATCCAGCTACTGGAGACTTCAGATCCTTTTATCACGAACATGAGACCCGGCCTAAGAAAACGCACTTGGAAATCAGTAATGCAGATAAGCAACTGTTAATATAATTTCCTTGAATTTGAAATCGAAAGTTTCTTTTCCATTTGAGCATGCTTTGACTTTGAATCTCTAATTTACGGAATTCTCCAGTCTTTTAAACTTCCTTGAATTTTTATTTTTAATTATTATTTGACTTCAATATACACTCAAATACTTGTTTGAACTGGTTTTCATAAGTGCAACCAATCACGAAAATTTCCGAAATTTGTATCTTGCCAATAGGCATTAATTTTCTAATTAGTTATTTAATTTTCTTCAAAATTTCAATAAAGAACTTGATGAACCGTTGAACTTGTTGTATTTTTCTATTCTGAGTCGAGTGAGACCAATCCCAGGTTTCTATGTTAATCCGTATTCGAGATATTGAATTTGTTTCCGCTTTTTGGCCATTCGGCCCCACTACGCGTCGTTCAGAAATTAAATTTTAATATTACTAAGATTTTCGGATATTTTAAGGAGCAATTACTCTTATCGTTAGGTTTTACATATCATTTAATTAGTTTTAAAATTAAAAAAAAAAATTGAGCATAATATGTGTTTCATAAATGTCTTGTCATATTGTGGGAGTCGATAATATACCTCAAGGAAGCGCATTACTAACAAATTCTTGTGGTCACAGTTCGAAAGTTTGATATAAAGACGTAATATTAAAATGTTATAACTAACCATATAGAAACAAGTTTCCTTTTGGCTAGTCATGATATTGTTTATGCAATTTATGCAAATTTAAATAAAAATAAAATAAAATATTAGCGAGCAAACCCGCGGGTTACAACTAGTAATATTAAAGATTTTTTAATATAACACGTTTCTATTAAAATCCAATTTAAATAATTCTTTAGCAATTTATTTTCGTTTATAAATGTATTTAAAAATTCTTGAATTGATATAAATAACGGAGCTGAGTGAAAGTCGTGTGTTGCGCCCACCAGATTTTTTCTTTTGTTTCCCAAAAAAGTCATTTAACAGAATTAGTTACTGTAATTTTCATAACCTATTACATAATTTTAATTTTAATATACCTTAAATATTAATTTATTCATTATTAATATTAATTAATTGAATTGATTTAATTTAATCATCACTTTCAACGTATTATAATAAATATACAAAAACAGTATTTTTTTTTTAATTTTATCTTTTACTTTTTGTTTGTGTGTTTATTTAACGTCACTTTATGCTGCTGTGGCTAATCGGACGATGCTACAGTGAGAGTCCTAAATTGTGCCTATCCAGCTATTATTAGGATAGGATCTTTAATGAGTACCTGACATCGCACAGGCTCGAGACTACCTTTTAACGTCCCCTCCGAAGCACGGCATATCTAAGGATTTTTTATGTGATAAAAAATCCTTAGATATGTGTAGAAATATCAGCAGTGAAAAGGATGTAGAGGACGGGTCCCAAGACGCTGCCTTGAGTAACACCGGCCTCAACGGGATAAAGGTTAAAAAATTCTTCACCACAGCGAATTCGGAAGGAACGGTTTGAATGATAGGATCGGAGAATGAGGTATAGAGACTGGGGTAAATGGGTTTTCAGCTTGAAGAGTAATCCAGTGTGCCATACCCGGTCAAAAGCTTGCGCAATGTCCAAAAACGCACCAGAACAATACTCTTTGCATTCAAGAGCTGAGGAAATATGGTCTACAACTTGGAGCCCCTGTTGAACTGTGGAATGCTGAGGACGGAATCCAAACTGATGGGAAGGAAGATTTTGAGATTCTAATATGGGTAGGATACGTTTAAGAAGAAGCCTTTCGAAGATTTTTGAGAGGATGGGGAGTAGACTAATACGCCTGTAGGATGAAGTGTTGTTGGAAGGTTTGCCTGGTTTTAGAAAAAGAATGATAGTGGAATGTTTCCATAACAGAGGAAAATAGGTGGTGCGTAGGATGCAGTTGTAAATATAAGTAAGGAATATAATAGCTTTCTGTGAAGGTTGTCGGAGGATCTGGGGAGTAAGGAGATCGTGTCCAGGAGATGTTCGGAGGGTCAGTTTTTGGAGAAGATATTTGACCTCAGAGGGATTAATAGCTTTAGGAGGTAGGGAAAGTGGAATCGGTGACATAAGAAAGTCTTACACTTTTGCGGTGTGATTGATGTGGGATTCCGGGTGAGGAGTGAATACTTTGGAGAGGTGTGTGGCGAATTCCTCGGCTTTATCTTCATCAGACGCAGCCCAGGAGTCATCACCACGTCGGAGAGGATGGGAAACTTGATGGTATTTTAGGATCTTTTTCGTGACATTCCACAGGGAATTATCACGAGCTGATAGAGCGGAGAGATAGGAATTAAAGGACTGGGAACGGAAGGTCGCCAACTCCCTCTTCAAATGTCTACAATAGAAGTTATAGGAGCGGCGATCTGTTGGATGTCGGGTGCGCTGCCATAATGATCTTGCTCGGCGTTTGGTGTGGATGAGGTCTATAATAGGTTGTGGAAAATGATTTTGGTCTGGATTTATATTGGAGTGTTTAGGAGAGGAAGCAGTCCAGACAGCTTGTTGGATGGCGGTGGTAAAGGAATAGACGGAAATATCTGGGGTTTTGAGGGTTACTCTGAGGTCAATATTATCGGTCAGGATTTGGTGGAAAAGGTTCCAGTTAACAGGGCCTCGGTATTTATTCTAGCGTACTCTCTGGAATCAGGCCATTACAAGATGATATAATTGGGTAAATACTGCAGCTCTCTAATCCGTAGAGTTGCTTAAGCTCCTCTGCAGTTCCTGGTGTTTCCTTTTCTTTTCGGAGACAGTTTTTTGAAGATTTCTATTTTTGTCAATAACTAAAATGTCAGCCCGATTATTTAAAACTGTATGGTCCGCAATGATAGGGTCATCCCAACAAATTATTATTATTATTATGCTACTATCAAGATGACATGTTTAATTTTTTTAAATTTAGAAAACTAAACCTTAAGGAAAGTAAATTTCCTGAAGGAAACCATCACATGACATGTCAACCATGTCACACTATTTCAATCAGAACAAGACCTACAAGATATGATAATCTATTATATTGTATATCGATATAGCGTGTTTAATCAATATTAAGAGGTAGTCCGAAACGTGTATAGGAGGATTGTGTTATGTCTAGACTTGGAGGGTGGTAATCTGGGTTTCCCTTCCCCGTTACTATTGTATTATTTTAGTCTTATTTATTATTTAATTATGTTTGTATTGCTATTGTTTAGAAAAAATGAATGGGTCGTTCCTGAAGGAAGGATGGGAGGACGGGCCAACGAGGAAGAGAGATTTGAAGGGTCCAGCCAAGTTGAAACGAGACCCCATCCTTACGCAGGCCATGGAAGCAGGCAATTTAGCTCTCATCGTAGCCTGGGAGCTGGCTGTGGTTTTCTGCTCCTTCTTGAAGAGGGTCTTCTGGAAGCCAGAACCAAAGTCTCTTAAAGGCAGGGTGTGTTTGGTGAGTGAGGCGCGCTGGGTTTTATGTATTGTTATTTATTAATACTGAGAAAAATCATATCCATTGTTTGTTTGTTTATTTATTTAACGTCACTTTATGCTACTATGACTAATCGGGCGATGCTGCATTGGGTGTCCTAAATTTTGCCTATCCAGGTTTTATTAGGATAGGGATCTTTAACGAGTACCTGACATCGCACAGGCTCGGGACCACCTTTTAACGTCCCCTCCGAAGGACAGCATAACTTAGGATTTTTTACTCCCATTAAAAAATCCTAGGACCACCTGCGGGTTTGAACCCGTGACCTTTGGCATAGGAGGCTGTTATGCTAACCACCTAGCTACAAGTGATCCCTCATATCTATTGTTAAATAATTTCAATGTAATAGGATCCTTATTACGTTACCAACTGTACACCACGACCTTAATATTCCATTTATTTTAGAGCTGGTACCATCCAAGTTTTCCAAATTTCATCAGAACCTTACTCATCATCCTAAACCTCTAGCACAATCCCTACCAATCCTCCTCAAAGATTGAAACGGCAGTGGCCGCGAGACGTTTTGTAAACATATATGTTGGAGTTCTGCCACTGGTCAGATCCTGCACTCATTTAATGTATGTTTGTTGCTACTGCGCCCTAGCTCGGCCTCCGCTGGTTCACACCAGTGACGCGGCTGCGAGAAAGGCGCTAGGATTCCTTGGGTTTCGCTTTTCCCTCTACAAGTGGCAGGAAGGGCCCAGTCTGGGGTTACCTTAGCAGATTGTAAATGAGGCGTTTGCTACCAAAACCAGCTCATTCCATTTTTGAAAATTTTACAGGAGAGAAAAACTTCTTACGCCCACGGCTCACACTTTTACTTTTACACAACGGATTTTACAGAAAAAATACTTCGTCACCTGAAGATTGTCCCTCTCATTCTCTATCTGATACATAGACCAAAGTTTGGTAATGTTAAGTCAGGACTCACATAAACCCTCTTGGAACTCTTTTCTCGATAGTAATAACTTTCGTTGCATTTCAACTTTTTCACGAACGATATGACAGCAATTTTCTTCTCAGCATGAGTTGTTTCTTTTCCGTCCCCACCCCTTTTCTCGGAGGCGCTCTTTCCGGATTGAAAATTTCGATGGACAACACCCTGAATCCGGTTTTTGGAGATCATGAAGATACTGAGGTACAAGGTTATCTGCGAGATGGTTGTGAGCGGTCCTGGCGGGAGATGGCAAAAGCTTGGAATGAGCTGGATTTGATCCAGAAGGCAAACATTTTCGTCTACTTTTGACTTGGAATGAGCTTGATTTGAGCTATATCCCTTAGTCGGGTTATGAAGGACCCTCCAAACTTTCAAAATATGCGAAAAAGTGGATTTCAGAAAAAAAATGGAATGAGCTGGTTTTGATAGCAAACGCCTCAAATATTGTATATAGTTATGGTTGTGTATATGATTTTAATGTATTTCTCTCTTCTTTATTTCATTCAATTGGATTTATCTCAATTATAGGTTGTTGTTTTTTGGTATATATATTATATTTTATGAAATTTGACTTTATCATTGTTTTCTGTATTTATAGTGTGAATGTGGTCTCATATCACTATTAATATTGTTCATTTAGAAACAAATTGTAATATATCTCAATAAATAAAAAAAAAAATGTAATACAAATTAAAATTAATAAGCCCTGATGGTACCCATAGAGCTCACAGTGCGACTAAACAAAATTAAACGAGTAGTCAAGTTCAAATATTCGAGAGAACTGATAACACCAAACTTGTCAGAGAAAGAAGCCTTTACACTACGAATGGCATGCCATTAACCAAAGGCGTCTACAACAAAAGGTCCATATCTTTCAATGCAAAGCTAAATCATTACTGCACTGTTATCCTTCTATTATCTAAAATAATCAGTTAGTTTTATCGGCTTTTTATCACTCTCTATCAACTTTTAAAAACTGTGTATGAGATGATATTTTTTCTAGAATCTTTAGCTTTCCAACGGTATATCATACATATATATTAATGTTCTTATGTTCAAAAACGAAAAATTGCATTAAAAAAATATTTTTTTCTGTTTTCTCCTCTAGTTGAGTATCGAATTCATTCAATTTATATATTTACCTGTTTTTCATCAGTGGTAACAAGATAATATAGTTATTTTTATAGAATCAACAAAATTAAAGGTTTTTTAGAGAAAGAAAATTTAAAATATCGGCATTTAAAAAAGGTGCATGGTTAAAAGTGGCTCTTCTGGTAAGCTCATTTTGATGAAAAAGGTTTTGTAACGTCTCGGGCGTATATTTGTCTTAAATATGAAATTTCAGTTTCATAGGACTTACTGTTTCCGCCCGGGAGTTACCTCACACACACACAGGCCTTTTTGGGGGACTTGGTTATTTGGACTCAGGGGAACCTAAAATGTGTATTTCCGTTGAAAACTGGAATTCGAAAATGTTCACGATCGAAATACTTTCCCTTACTATATATAGTAAGTAAAAGTAATAACAGCTACAGATCTCAATACCTGCTGACTTCTAATTTTAATAGTACTGGATAGTTCATTTAAAAAAAAAAAAGGGATCACCTGTAGCTGGGTGGCTAGCATTACAGCTTCCAATGTCAAAAGTCACGGATTCAAACCCGCAGGTGGTCCTAGGATTTTTTAATAGGAGTAAACATCGTTGGTTATGCCGTCCTTCGGAGGGGACGTAAAAAAGTGGTCCCAAGCCTGTACGATGTCACGTACTCGTTGAAGATCCTTATCCTAATAAAACCTGGATAGGCAATGGTTCCGGTGATGGCTGCTCAGATACGCGACGTTGCCCTATTTGCCTAACAATCCCGTACATCTTACCCCCTGGGTGACCATGACGTCCGCTTTTCGATGATCTGATTGGCGGAGCTGTTCCAACACATCGTCTGGTTGATAAAACTGAACATGTTCCTTGTTTAAAATTCATTAGTTAGATATTATGCCATTTCCTTGAAATCAGTCAGCCTAATCTTGGTTCGCGTTTCTTAACTTTTTTGACACATTCTGCATGGAACAAAAAACAAAAAAAATCTAAATTACATAATTACGACCAGTGAAATGCTGAAGAGGGTTACAAAATGTTTTTGTTTTTTTATGTGTGATTCTGTACTCGAATTCGGGTTTCTTTCTATTTCAAGCCAGCTAAAAAATAATAATAAATTTTAAGCCTATTAAAAAATTCGTTTCAATGAGTTTGGCAAGTGTGAGTAGTTTGGTGCGCGCCCCAGATTTTACTTGTTTGTTTAATCAAGGTGGTCAGAAAATCTACTTTCATTTTTCTTCAGGTGACGGGAGCAGGACGCGGACTGGGCCGAGAGTTATGCCTGGCTTTGGCTAAAGAGGGAGCTGTCATCGCCTGTGCCGACATCAACGAGCCCAACAACATAACAACAGCTGAAATGGTTAAGGAGTTGGGGGTCAAGGTGATACCCTACACGGTCAACGTAGCCATCAAGTAAATATTACTACACAGTTTTATCCAATTCATGACATTAAAAGACTGTAAATAGTTTAATTAATACCCAACAAACCCTTCAAAGCATTCCTTAGACCGATAGCATAATGGAGTAGCGATGAACGGGGAGTATCACTGGATCAGAGATGGGCAAATACTCACAAAAAAACAAGAGTACCCTGATCAATTATTTAAAATAATCGATTTCATACAAAACATGTAGAACAATCGTTATGGGGGGAGAGAGGTGGCTGAGATGGTTAGCGCGCGTGGCTTTAAACACGAGTTGCCTAGCTACCAGATGACCAACACTTTAAAAAACAAAAATTACGCTACCTTACACTCCCAGGTCGTGGTAGGGCACTACTGACACCATCAGAGCTAGCACGTCCACTAATGGAAAATGTATTGAAGAAATGGGAAGAAACTTGGAACAACAGCTATCCAAGTAAGCTCAAAGCGATTAAGAAAGAGGTAAAACCTTGGAAAACCTCAAGTCGCACCGACCGTAGAGATTATTATCTATTTTATTTACTTTTTTTTTTATCTTTAATATTATTTTTTTAAATTTTATTTATTTATCAATTATTTATTTATTCTTTTCTCTTGAATATTATCTAACATTCATTTATCTCAAGTAGAATTATACATATATTATAATATCTTTTAATGAATATATCTTTTAATATTTTAACTTATACTATTTATCTTGAATTGATCTAAAATGAATATATCTGGCACTGATGACCGCGATGTTTTGTGCCATAGAAATTTTAAAAACCAACCAACCAACCAAAATTTACGAGTTCAACTCTCGGTACCGGAGTTATACGAGTTATCTCGGCATTAATTCCCCCGCCCTCACCCTGGTCCGAGAAAACCACGTATAGCCTTCAAAGGCGAGATAGGGGTGGACAAAAAAAAAATAATAATAATAAAGAAAAAAAAAATAGATTTCAAAATCGGCCAGATAAAAAAAAAAATCTGGTGCACTCAACACACGACTTTTACTTACCTCGACTGTTAAAATCAATTTTAAAACTATTAAATATATTTCAATTTGAAAAAACGTTTAATTCATTTACGTTGGAAACATACGATTTAGATTAAATGATATAACTACGTTAAAATGTTAATCAGTAATAAGTTTATTTTCCATTCGTTACTTTATATTACCTTTTACAGTTTTATGTATCAGATATTTTCTAGAAAATCTTTATCTTTCTAGCGGTATATTATAAGTCTATATTACTGTTCTTATTATAGAAAAAAAAATACATGAAAAAATATGTTTGCACTTTTCTCCTTTATTTGTCAATCAAATTCGCCCAACATGCATATTTACCCGTTATTTATGAATGCTAATAAGATGATGTGCCTAATTTTTTTAAATCTACCAAATCAAATGTACTTCAGAGGAAGTAAATTTAAAATATAGGCATTTGTGCCCTGTCAGACTATTTCAATCAAAATGAAACCTATAAAATATAAATGCGCGTTAAATATTAGATCGATATAACGCGTTTAAACAAAATCTTTAGAGCCGTCTTTGAGAAAATGGTAAAAAGGTGCAAAATGCTTGATCTAAAGTAGCACTTTCGGTCAGCCGATTTTCATGAAAAAGTTGATGTAACATTTCGGGCGAATAGTGTTCCTAAATATAAAATTTCAGTTTCGTACTACTGAATGGTTTTGCGCTAGACTTACCACACACACACATACACACAGAGACCTTTTTTCGAGACTTGGTCATTTGGACTCAGGGGGCGCTAAAACGTGTATTTCAGTAGAAAACTGGAATTCGAAAATCATCAAGATCGCAATACTTTCCCTTACTATATATCTATTTCATATATACTTGTAGGTAAGTGAAAGTAAAAGGTTAAAGAATTAATTAAATTGTGGTTCGATAGTATATGTATTTATGAAATGTGTTGAATTATGTGTAGGTAAGTGAAACTTAAAACTGCTGCATTAATCCCCAACTCGCTTCAAATAAACATTCTGAACTCTTTGCTTGCTGCTCGCATCACTGTTCCTCTATAGTGGGGTGTTTAATCCCATTCGAATTCTTTAAAAAAAAGGCTCATTTAAAAAAAAAAAAAAGATAATTTTGCTAAAGTTGAATTCGTGGTCCTAGAGTTATTTGACAGACATCCCAAAGGATGGTGTCAGAGTGGGATCGAGAAATCGGCAGGTAGATAGCTAATGACATTAGATAACAATGGACAATACTTTGAGTAACTGCACAATTCCTTTCTCATTCGATTCTCAATCCTATAGAATTCTATCCCTCCTTCCATCCGTCTCTCCGACTATCTTTAAACCTTTAAATCCCGCATATTTAATCATTTAATGAATATCCAGGCTCAATAGAATTGTAAATAATTTATTATTATTTTTTTTTGTCGCTGTTTTTGTTTTCTTCTTATTTGAATATGTCTAATTATATATAAGTAATTATTGACTTGTTAACATGTATTTAACTTACTTTAAGACTGCAAAGCACATTTTGTAAATTATGTATTTTTTTAGTCTAAAGGGATATGTCCCAGGATGATAAAGAATTTATTATTTTATTAATTGTATTTTATATAAAAAAAAATAAATAAAAAATAATTGAAAAGCGGTAATCTTTTTATACTCCCCATTAATTTACATATTTATTTTTAAGGAAAGATACCGAAGACCTTGTCTCGAAAGTTGAGAAAGACCTGGGACCAATCTACCTGCTCATCAACAATGCTGCTGTGGTTTATATTAAGCCGAGAATTGATGAAGAATTCTTAAGAGCTTCTTTTAATGTAAACGTCTACGGGCCTGTTTGGGTAAGGGATAATCTAGTTTTAGATTTGCAGTTCTGCGCATGCGCTGGATATAGTCATTCACGTTTTACATCGCTCTCTCGAGACTTCAATCTTTGGATAGTTACTACATGTTTTTTTACGATTTAAAATCTGCCATGAAGTAGCTGGACAGCAGTGGTCTACATTGGTGGTAATCCCACAGTGAGTACTGTTTTTATTTAGTGTCTAATAGTGAACAGTGCAGCCGTGTGTATACGAGGCCTTATCACACTCATAGCGGCCATAGGGAAGCCCCCCACTCCCACGACTTCACGTGGGCCACGAGCTCAGTGTTCCGCCAGCTCTGGGTGGGGCACGTTCGTGTGTTGGACATAATTAAATTATAACACGCAGACGTAATAATTTTTTTTTTTTTTTTTTTTTTTTCTTACTTTATTTTTATTTATTCGTTTTTCCGTCTTCTCTATACCTTCTATTTATAACATAATGAGATATTTCCACCAGGTTATGTCGAGCAAGGTTACCAAAAGGTCTAGATCCGCTGGGTCTACCAGGGTCTCTACTCAAAATTCATCAGCACTTTCAACACCTCAGCATTCGCCACCAGCTAAGACACGTTCACGGCGCAATAATAAAAAAATGAGTCCTCCAGTTACTCCTAAAAATGCATCAGACGAACCACTACCAGGCACTTCATCCCAGGGGTTATCCGAGGAATCTCCCTTCTTCACGCCCAACCCATACCAAATTCTCCAATCTGATAAAGATGTTATGGAGTCAACACCAACGCCTAGAGAGCCTCGGCCTCCTCCGATATTCGTCAAAAATATAAAGAATTTTCAATTGCTCTGCACCCAAATAAACAAAATTATTGATCCCGGCAGTTACTCGTGCCTTAGCAGAAGCACTGATACTAAGATTTCTCCGGAAACAGCAGAATCGTACCGGAAAATCGTTAAATATCTGACGGACACAAAGGCAGAGTTCCACACCTACCAGCTTCGACAGGAGCGCTCCTTGCGGGTAGTCATTAGGAATCTTCATCCCTCAACGCCTGCTGAAGACATTGAAGAAGAACTGACGGCACTGGGCTTCAAGGTTCGTCAAATAACAAATGTCATAAAGGAAAATAGATCCGGCACCGATGTAACTAAGAAGATATCTCTACCCCTCTTCTTCGTTGATCTAGAACCCTCACCTGGAGTTGAAAAGGTATACGATATCCAAAGACTGTATTACACCAAAGTTACAGTTGAAAAACCGTATGTGAAGAAAGAAATTGTCCAATGCCACAACTGCCAGGCATATGGCCATACCAAACACTACTGTCATCATTTGCCACGTTGCGTGAAATGCGGAGACCCACACAAATCTGATGAATGCATCAAATCAAGGCAAACTCCAGCGGTGTGTGCTCTATGCCTGAAAGGACATCCGGCTAACTATAAAGGATGCCAGGTTTACAAAAACCTAAAACAAAAATTCCAGAAACCGCATCCAACAGAATATCCCTCTACTCCAAGAAGAATGACTTCAAACCTCATCAACTCTAATGTATCCTTTGCCCAACTTCTAGGAGGCGGTGAGAAAAATAAGAATTGTGAGGCCCTGCCGACGGAGCAACCAAGACCTCAACAACCCCAGCCCCAACCTCAATATTCTCTTCCTCTAACCCAACCCGAGCCTCAAAAATCCCATCAACATCAAATTCCACTTATTCCTCCTCCATCTAATGCAACAGATATCACCAGTCTCTTAACATCCTTCATCACTGAACTGAAATCAGTCGTGACTCCCCTAATATCTCTTCTAACTAACCTCGTATCCCACCTCATCACTTCTGCAAGAAAACCTTAAATGACCTCTTCCGAGCCTATATCCATCCTACTTTGGAATGCGAATGGTATTCGAAATCACACTAACGAACTAACAGTCTTCTTACAAGAAAAACATATAGACATATCCCTAGTAACAGAAACCCGACTTACCAACTCACGGCTGTTTAACATCCCCAATTACAACATTTACCGCACGGACCACCCGGACGGAACCGCACATGCTGGCACTGCTGTCATCATCCATCACTCCCTCTCCCATCACTCACACCCCTTACCCGTCCATAATTACCTACAACCTACAGCTGTAACAGTTCGAACCAAGCTCTTTAACATAACAATTGTTGCAGCATATTCCCCTCCGAAAATTCCTTTTTCCGAACCCCAATTCAATACATTCCTAAATTCCTTGGGACACCACTTTCTTGTAGGAGCAGATTTTAATGCAAAACACCAACAATGGGGAGCCAGAACCACAAATTCTCGCGGACGAATCCTGTTGTCTGCACTTAATTCTACTCGCAGCAATATCCTTCCTCCGGATTCTCCTACCTACTGGCCAACAGATCCCAACCGCAATCCCGACCTCCTAGACTTTTTCATTCATAAAGGTCTAGGCTCACTAAATTATTCCATATCTCGCCTCGATGACCTATCTTCAGATCACAGCCCATTACTCCTTACCCTTTCATTATCGCCCATTCCTAAACCGTCTCCACCCTCATTCATCAGGGGCCCAGTTCATTGGGACCTATTCCGTCAAATCTTAACCGACAATATTGATCTCAGAGTATCCCTCAAATCCCCTGAAGAACTGGATGAAGCTGTAAATACCTTTACTACCCTAATCCAACAAGCAGCTTGGACTTCATCTTCACCTCTCTCTTCCACAAAATCCCGATGTACAAATCCTTTACCTCAAGAACTTCTGGACCTTATCCAATACAAGCGCCGTTCTAGGACTATCTGGCAGAGGACCAGGCATCCTGATGACAGGAAATCATACAATTATTATTGTAAATTAGTTAAAAATAAATTGACAACCTACAGATCTCAATCCTATAATTCCTATCTTTCCTCATTATCCACTTGTGACCATTCCCTCTGGAAAGCAACTAAAAAAATCCTTAAATACCATTATATCTCTCATCCTCTTCAACGTCATGATGGCTCCTGGGCCTCGTCAGATGAGACTAGGGCAGAGGAGTTTGCTAAACATCTTGCAAACACATTCACTCCTCATCCTGAACTTAATCCTACCCATACAGCTGCGGTTGAAGAATCCCTCTCCTCGCCGATTCCTCTCTCTTTACCTCCTAAAGCTGTCAACCCCTCTGAGGTCAAATTCCTAATCGATAAACTTAAACCTCGAAAATCTCCTGGATTTGATCTACTCACTTCCCAAATCATTAAAAAACTTCCCAAAAAGGCTATAATATTCCTGACCTACATATATAACTGCATCCTCCGTACAACCCATTTTCCTATGATGTGGAAACACTCAACCATTATACTTTTCCTTAAACCGGGCAAACCTGCTAATCATACCTCATCCTATAGACCAATCAGCTTGCTCCCAATTCTCTCCAAAATATTCGAGAAAATCCTTTTGAAACGCATCCTACCTTTACTCCAATTACACAAAATCCCATCTCACCAGTTCGGTTTCCGCTCAGGCCACTCCACTGTTCACCAAGGTCTTCGGGTTGTAGATCACATATCCTATGCCCTTGAAAGCAAGCAATATTGCACCGGTGCCTTTCTGGACATAGCACAAGCATTCGACCGGGTGTGGCACGATGGCTTACTTTTTAAACTAAAAACCCTATTACCCCAATCCCTATATCTAATCCTTCGATCTTACCTCTCTACCCGCTCGTTCAGAGTTCGTTGTGGTTCTGACTTCTCAAGTTGTTATCCGATAGAAGCTGGTGTTCCACAAGGTAGTGTCCTAGGTCCTATCCTTTACATCTTATTTACCGCAGACATTCCCACCTTTCCTGAAAACTTCTTGGCAACATTTGCCGATGACACAGCTATCCTCTCATCCCACCTAGACCCGATAATAGCATCCTCAAACCTCCAATCGCATCTTGCTTTGATTGAACAGTGGTGCAATCATTGGCGTATCAAAGTAAATGAATCAAAAAGCAAGCATGTAACCTTTACCTTACGACGCAAATCCTGCCCTTCAGTCCATTTTAACTCTACCCCCCTTCCCTTTTCTGACACAGTCAAGTACCTTGGTTTCCTCTTAGACAAGAGACTGACATGGAACCCACATACTAGACTCAAACGACAAGAACTCAATCGACGATATGGCCAGCTATATAGACTTCTAAATAGGAAATCACACCTCTCAACGGACAACAAACTACTCATTTACAAGACCATTCTTAAACCCATTTGGACCTACGGACTTGAGCTGTGGGGAACAGCAAAATTTTCGAATATCAAACGTATCCAATCCTTCCAGTCTAAAGTCCTTAGAACAATAGTCGATGCCCCATATTATGTTACCAACAAAACCTTACACCATGACCTGAATATCCCATTTGTCCTTGATCTAATCCCATCCAAATTCTCAATCTTCCACCAGAAGCTTACTCACCTTCCTAATCCCTTGGCACACTCCCTATCCAGTTCCAAACATCCCTATAACCCTCCTCGTAGGTTGAAGCGGCAGTGGCCCAGAGATCTTTTATAAATACGTCATTGGAGTGCTGGCAATGGCTGGCTTCTCCACTCATGCCCTGAGTGTATGTGGCTCTAGCGCCCTCGCTCAGCCTCCACTGGCTCTCAAGACCAGTGACGCGGTTGAATGAGAGGCGCTGGGATCTTCTGGCATTGTGACTCGACATCCACCAGTGGATCTCGAGGTTTGATTCGGTGATCCCAGGGGCAGTTTGTAAATATTGTAAATAGGTATGAATGTGAACAAGATTGTTATTATTATTTTCTTTATAGTATTTATTTAATTTTGTGTATATATATTTTTTTTTCTTTCTTCTTTGTTTGATCTTTGTTAATTATTTATTTTAATTTTATTTCCAATGTACATATGGAATGAATGATTTCTTATATCATTAATATTCATTGCCCCAGAAGGTGGCAGATTGTATTATCTCGTAATAAATAATAATAACAAAAAAAAAAAAAAGTTTTAGATTTATATATATATACATATTGTAATGTATTGAGGATACTGAGGGGTATAGATTCATAATTGGTTAATTATTATATTAAATAAACATTAATTGGCCTTTGTCGGCGAAAGTTCAAAAGGTGTTTACCCCCCGGTTTCCCCATCTGTCTCTAATACCAGAGACCCCTAGGAGTTTCCTCCAGCGGCAGCTGACAAGAATATTAAGGGTGATCAAAAGATAAGATCACAAAGGCTGTACCGCCAACCGGGGCACTTACCATATCGGCCCACCCGAGGTGACAAGGATGAGAGAGAAGATCCGAAGAGGGAGTCTTATTCGAACCATAAGAAGTCCAGTAAGAGTACAGCCAAGGTCCATCCTCAAGTTGAAACTAGCCCCGCGGGGGGTCATAGAGCAGCTTAGGCGAGATGGGACGCCTGAGATGATTCCACCTTCGCCAGCCGACTAAGTGTTGTAAAGGTATTTCTTTTTGTAATATTGTATGGCAAACGTAGTAGTGAGAATGTCCCTCAGTATTCTCAATCAAAGTTCTAAGCAATGTATTAATATAATGGATATGTGTAAGTTAATAATTATAATAATGTATTTATTGAATCTTGTTTACTTTAATCTTAGCCTGCATGCCACCTATTGGATTGGTAAACACGATACCTTTGGAAAGGAAATCCAGTGGTATCATTAAAGATAGTTTATATATGGATTAAATATATCAAGTAAGCTAGTTTTTGAAGCTACCGCTGCCTTAGAGAAGATGCCGGTCAAGAGCATAGCACAATATATATATATATATATTAGCTGTAACCCGCGAATATATTATTTTTTCTTCATTTAAATTTGCATAAATGCGTTTATAAGTAGTAACTATAAAAAGCATATGATGGAACAGTTCTTTAGGGATGTGGTAACAAAGAAACTACCAATTAAACACACTACGTTATTTTTTTTTTTTATTGGTGTGTTTTCTTGGTGGCTGCACCCTCAACCAACTTCTTTACCATATAGTCAAAACGGTCAGCAACTAATCCATTATTATAAGACATATAAATTTCCAAGAAATGTAAATATTATATTTTTCACAATTACATTTATCAAAGTTGTTTTCAAGTGAAAATATTCTCATTCATTGGATCAATGTATATATATATATATATATATATATATATATATATATATATATATATTTTTTTTTTTTTTTTTTTTTTTTAATTTCCTTATTTCCAGATCGGCTGCGGGAGCCATGCATGGGTTCATTTATATATAAGCAGTTATTACAATAACTAGCAATTGACAAAGTGGGGGTATAGCCTCATGCAAAGACACCCTACTATTTTATGTTTATAATTATACTGATCAGTTGAATAAAAATATTGATATAAATGAAAACAGACACTTGAAATCAAACTGAAATACAAGAATGAAATAAAACTAAAAGTAAATAAGTTCATGTAAGATAATAAATTAATACCTACATGTATGAGGTAATTAAAAAAGAAAGAAGATAAAGTAAATTTAGCTTGAAAACAATCAATGAATAAATAATTAATTTTTTTTAAATAAACTACAATTAAAATATACACACTCAGTAAATATGTAATAGAAGGGTTGTGGATCTAAGATTGTATGTATTTATCACCATTCCTAATCATCCTCTATCTTCCTTCCTTGCCCTTTCGGCAGGTGTGGCCCAGGGTTCAAGTATATCTCCTCTCGTTTTTAATTCCTATATTAATGACCTTCCCAACTCTATCCATCATTGCTCCCACCATTTGTACGCTGATGATTTCCAGATCTACCTATCCTTCTCCCCTCCGAGACATTATTAGCATTTTCGAAGATTCAGGAGGACCTGGATAGAATCAGCGCCTGGGGATATCTGAATAACCTCAAGCTAAATGCCATGAAGACGCAAGCAATAGTAATAGGTTCCAATTCCCTTATCAAATGTCATACCAACTTTCCGAGTCTAATCCTTAATAATTACCCAATTACGTTCAGTTCCACTGTCAAAAACCTAGGTATCACCATCGACCAATCCCTCTCCTGGAAACCTCATATTGCCCAAATCTCCCGAAGAACAATCAGTACTCTTAAATTTTTCCATCGCTCCCGTCATCTCCTCCCCTAATCCACTCGTAAGCTCCTCGTATCCTCACTTATTTTCCCCCACTTTGACTATTGTTGTGCGGTGTATGACGGCCTCCCGGCTGTGCTTGAAGACAGACTAAAGCGTATTATGAACATTTTCTTAGTATTTGTCTTCGGTACATCAAGGTCTCATGTTACCCACTTTTACGGTGAATTAAAGTGGCTCCTTCCCTCAACCCGCAGACAATATTTCCTTGGATCATACCTCTACCAAACTATAAACTCCCAGCATCCTTCCTACATCTACAGTCTCCTTCAATTTAAATCCTCAATCCACTCACTTGAAACTCGATTGCGACATTCTGACCTATACCTTCCTACCCACAGAACCAAAACCTTTGATCGTTCCTTTATTGTTCGCTCTACCACACTCTGAAATTCTCTACCAATCCATATCCGCCATGCTGCCTCTTTATCCTCATTCAAATCCCAACTTTTCCTATAACTCCTGTCATCCAAAATAGACGATTAGCAAATGTGATGTAAATTATATCTAGAAATCTACATTGAATGAATGAAGATAACTGTTTACCGCCCAAATTTTAATTTGATTTTGTTTAAATAAAATTTTTATTTTCTCATAAGATAAAATTTAGAAGATATATATTTTTATAAATTCTTTGTAATTTTTTATGTATATAACTTCTCATTGTAAATAATTATAATTTTAATAATCATTGTAAATAATAATTATTCATGTTTTCATTGTCTGTTGGCCAGACATATTATATATTCAAATTGTACATAACTGTTATTCTTAGGGGACCTAGTCCCAGAATAAAATTTTTTTCTATTCTATTCTATTTTACAATAAATTGAAATAAAAAGTAAAGCGCCGAGCTGAAGAAGCATTTGAAATCTGCCTCCGCGTTATTAGAACCAAATTTAAACCATTAAGTCACACCTAAGAGAAATAACCAACGCAAATTTTTGCTCCTAATCCTAATAGAAAATAATGGTAGGGGATACAAAACGTACAAAAATAATTGTGCTTGAGTTTTCACGAAAAATAAAAATATATGTTTATGGACTGTTTACAAAATTTTAAAAATTTTTTTTTTTACATTGAAAATGATGGTCAAAACTAATATTTTCAGATTTATTGGTTTGTAACACCCAAATTTTCTCGCTACTTTATTTCATTGGAGGGTCGTCCTTAACATTATATTTTTTTTAATTTTATCGAAAGTGTACCCTACCTAGTGAAAAATAAAAAAAATGTTTTTTTCCTGAACGGATCACGATTTCACGAAAAATATATATGTTAATAGGTTTTCTAAAAGAGTTTCAAAAAATATATTTTTTTAATTTTTTTTCGAAACTTGAATAATATTTATTTTTATTTTTTTTTATTTATCTGTTATTTTTTTCACAATAGTTCCTTGCGTAAAATTGAAAAATATATAGGTTACGGAGAACCTACATTGAAATAAAATAGCGAAAAATTGAAGGTGTAACAAACCATCATAATTTGAAAATATTATTTTTTGAACAACCGTATCGTAAAGTTCATAGCATATATATTTTTCGTGAAAATCGGGCGAGCTGTTCAGGAGAAAAAAATTTTTTTGTTTTTTTCTTTCCTCCTCCATAACTTCTCTACTATTAGGATTAAGGGGCTAAAAATTCGCGTAAGTTTGTTTCTCATAGGTGTGACTCAATGGTATAAATTTGGTTCTAATACACGCGGGGGCAGATTTCACATGCTTATTCGGCTAGTTCCTTTGTTATATTGCTCAAGATACTATAGAATGTTCATTTTCACCATTTTTACTGTAATAGATTTTTTTTTTTTCAGTTAATGAATGCAGTTTTACCAACTATGAAATTAAGGAATGAAGGACACATCGTAAATATTTGTTCTGTGGCCACAAAACTGGTTGCCTCCCCTCTCAACGTATATGGGGCTTCCAAAACAGCTCTTAATTGTGAGTTCAACTATTTTTACCTCTAACCTTAAACTATAGTTCCACTAACCCATATGTGACATTTATAGCAACTGAAAGAATCGCGCTCCTAAAAAATTTCGTATTCGTACTTTTACGAAAATGTGTTACAGCAACTATTCCAACAAAAGTAGCTAACCTGAAGAGCCACATTATGCCATGCATTTTGCACCTTTTTACTTTCACTTACTATATATAGTAAGGGAAAGTTTTGCGATATATTGCGATCGTGAATATTTTTGAAATACCAGTTATCAACGGAAATACACATTTTAGGGTCCTCTGAGTCTAAATAACCAAGTCCCGCAAAATGGTCTGTGTGTGGTAACTCCCAGGCGAAAACGAAAAGTCCTATGAAATGAAATTTCATATTTAAGACAACTATACGCCCGAGACGTTACAAAACCTTTTTCATCAAAATAAGCTTACCAGAAGAGCCACTTGATACTATGCATTTTGCACCTTTTTTCGATTTTCTCGAAAACGGTTCCGACGATTTTGATTAAACTCGCTATATCGATGTAAAATTTAATAGGCTGAAACGTCATGTAGGTTTCTGATGAAAATGGTCTGAAAGAGCATAAATGCCGATATTTGAAAATTTATTTTTCTAAAGTACCTCTAATTTTGTAGATTCTATAAAAATAACTATATTATCTTGTAACCATTGGTAATTAACAGGTAAATATGCAAGTTGAGTGAGTTGATAAACAACTAAAGGAGAAAACTGAAAACATATTTTTTTTTTTTGTTGCAATTTTTTGTTTTTGAACATAAGAACAGTATTATACATGTATGATATACCGCTGGAAAGACAAAGATTTTACAAACAATATTATCTGATACACAATGTTGTAAAAAGTAATACAAAGTAAGAAATGGGGAATAAACTTATTACTGATTAGAAATTTAATACATTTATATCAATTTATTTGAATCATATGTTTCCAACGAAAATGAATACACGTTTAATTAAAACCAACTTCAAATATTTTTCAAATTGAAGTATATTTAATAGTTTTTAAACTGATTTTAACAGTCGAGGTATGTGAAAGTCGTGTGTTGCCCGCATCAGATTTTTATAATAGTGAAACGAGTCATTCAGCAAAGGTTTCGAATAAATAAAAACAATGTATTTTCATAATAACCATTTTATTTATTTATAAAACAATGTTATTAGATACAGATGTAATATATATAATTGTCTATTATATAATGTAAATTATAATCAAAGCCGATAAACAAGAGTAAATAAAGTTTAAGCATGCATACTTATTAAGGATAAGGTAAAGGATTTTTATTAAAAGTACGATATGAAAACAAGATAATTTTATTCCAAGTATTTACCTTCTTTTTCTACACCTTTTTCCCAACGTGACACTAATTTTTTTTACCCCGTCCTGAAAAACTCTGAGCTTTGAAGTGAATCGAAATCTGAAAACGCACTTTTCACTTGATCATCATTTTCAAAAAGTTTCCTTTATCGAAGCTGCCTAAATTCCTGAACAGGTGGTAATCTGTTGGAGACAAGTCGGAAGAATATGGTGGGTGCGGAAGAACTTCGTAGCCTAGTCCTTTAACTGTTTGGTAGGGGTTTCCTGCTACCGTATGTTTGAGGACATGGTTGTCTATTACGGACGGAGGTCTTCCTCTGGGTAAGTTTTCCAAGTTTCCCCAGCTGAAAACTTAGCAAACCAACGGCCAATGTCCGTTCATTAACACTCCCTTCTCCAAACGTCTTGCAAATATTTCTAGCGGCCTCAGCTGCTGAATGGCCGAGTTTAAACTGGTACAAAAATATTACTCGAAAATCGCGTGTTTCCATGTTCATATTTGCAGGTATACTAAAAAGTTGGTAATTGATTGGGAAGCTAACGTTTATAATACAAAGGTAGATGTTTAGTAACTAATTACTTTAAATAGTAAACATTCGGAAGAAAACAACAGAGACCTGCAAAATCCTTTATGTATTTCAGAAACTATAAAAACTGACATTTCATGTAAAACAACCCAATACATTAGGCTACATTTGTTATTTCAAATCAAGTGTTATTCGTACATTGATAACCGATAATTTCTACTAAAAAAACCGGTTTTTAAAACTGACAAACCCTAATTACAACAGCAGATGTATAATTATAACGTTGGAAAGCTATTTCTTTTATCAGTGGCCTTAGAGAGCTTGTATTTTTTTATAAATATGTCTCTGTTTGGAAGAAAACTAGATATTTTATTGAGGTGAGTTGCAAGTCAGCTTTCATTGTGAATATTTTCGTGTATCGAGGGTAGTTGATTATTAATCGCATGCAAAGATTCTGGATTCGTTCCAGTTTTTTATAGTACACAAAATGAAATAATCGCGAGAAAAGATAGTGAGTTATAGCTAGTAAGATAATATTAACACTCTTCAATACTTTATTCTTGTTATAGATCTGAGCAATTGTCTTCGTGTTGAACTGCAATTAGAGAATAACAACAACATTTTTGTCACCACAGTTCACCCATCTCTTATGAATTCCTCTGAAGACTACGTAACATTTATGTCTACCAAGTAAGTTAGAACTAGATGTATCATTATTAATATTAATACAGTTAACCTTATTAATAGAATAAAGACAAAGCAATATATCATTGGCCACGGAATACACCTAACGATTATGTTTCTATAGAAACTGGTCTAAAATCTGATATTCTAAAAAGAATGATTCGCTGGTACCGAAAGGTAGACTTAATGAAAGAGGATCGGTTACCGAAAATATGTCTAAACATATTAAAAAAAATATTCCTTGAACCAGAAAACCAATGCGAGTACAATTGGTATAGGCAACTATTTAATAAATTGTTAATTATAGACGCGGCTGACATTCTAAATATCAAAAGTAAAGCTTTATTTGAAAGGGAATTAAATAACGCTGTTGAAAAATTCAATAATCATAATCATTCCCTAGATATTCAGGCTACTTTACACTCAAAGTTTAATCCCAATTTCAGGAAAATTAGTTTCTTAAATATGGGGGAATATTATTTGAAAATAAAGGGACATATGAGGAAAGATAGATTGATTAGTCAAATAAGGCTATGCCAACCTAATAAACTAAAAGTAACCTGTTACGGGTTCCAAAATAGTTATTCAGGTAGCAGCGTTGAATGCCCTATTTGTAATTCAGGCGAACCAGAAGATCTAAATCATTTTTCGTTGCAATGCCCTGTTTACTCCCCGTCCAGGAATAAGTACTTGAGGACATATATTGAAAATATGTCTGACAATGAATGACCTGATAGTAGAACTTTTGATGTAGATAGAAAATAAAAAGGAATTTTATAATTTATTTTATTATGTTACTGAATGTTTAAAGCTAAGAAATTTGTATCTTTATATTCAAGAATAATTTAAGCATATTACCAAAATAACAATAATTGAATCTGTTATAGTATTTATGATTATTTTATTTTGTTTAATATTTCTACAGTTACATTTTATGCTGCCTTTTATTATTAATTTATTTTAGTTAAGGAAGCTTATTTAGTTTAGTACCCTTGTAATACATTTCTTTGATTTATGTTTAACTGTTTTGTAAAACTCAACTCCATTTGTATGGGCTAGCCCGAAAACAAAATAAAAGATTTGTTTATTTGTTTTTAATATCTAATTTTACTTTCACTTACTATAAATAGTAAGGGGAAGTATTGCGATCGTGAAAATTTTCGAATTCCAGTTTTCAACAGAAAAATACGTTTTAGGGTCCCCTCAGTCCAAATAACCAAGTCCCGCAAAAAGGTCTGTGTGTGTGTGAAACTGAAATTTCATATTTAAGACAAATATACACCCAATACATGACAAAACTTTTTTCATCAAAATGAGCTTACCAGAAGAGCCACTTTATCCCATGCATTTTGCACCTTTTTTCGATTTTCTCGAAAACGGTTCCGACGATTTTGATTAAACTCGCTATATCGATGTAAAATTTAATGGGCTTTAATATCATGTAGGTTTTATTCTTATTAAAATGGTTTAAAAGGGCTTAAATGCCGATATTTGAAAATTTCTTTTTCTAAAGTACCTCTAATTTTGTAGATTCAATAAAAATAACTATATCATCTTGTTAACGCTGATGAAAAACAGGTAAATATATAAATTGAATAAATTCGATACCCAACTGAAGGAGAAAACAGAAAAAATATTTTTTTAATGCAATTTTTCGTTTTTGAACATAACAGCAGTAATTAATATACATGTATGATATACCGTTGGAAAGCTAAAGATATTAGAAAAAATATTATCTCATACACAAGCTTTTAAAAGTTAATAGAGAGTGATGAAATGAACATAAAACTAACTGATTATTTTAGATAATAATATAATAGATTTTTTAATGAAATACATGTTTCTGTAGAAATTTAATTTAATTAATTACCTAATAGTTTCGGGTATTTTTATCTCTAACTGTTTTTGAAAATTCTTTCATTGATTTTAAAAATGGAGGTAAGTGAAAGTTGTGTGTTGCCCGCACCAGATTTTTATTATTGTCTTTTGGCTAAGCCTTTTTAATGTGTAACGTTTTATTCATCCTCAAAAATATAACACTTATGAGACGCTTTAGCTCCGTTGATGTTGGATATCTAAAATAAAAATTTGAATGAAATAAGTCACGTTTTGCCATTTGACACTCGCCTGTTCTTTTGGGTTTGCTTGGGTCGAAACTTTGACTACAGTTTCTTATCAACAATATTTACTTTCACTTACCTATATATGAGATATATAGTAAGGGAAAGTAATGCGACAATGAACATTTTTGAATTCCAGTTTTCAATGAAAATACACGTTTTAGGGTCTTCTGAGTCCAAATAACCAAGTACCGAAAAAAAGTGTGTGTGTTTGTGGTAAGTCCAGCGCAAAAACGAAAAGTCGAATGAAACTAAAATTTCATATTTATCTTACCCCCAAGATGTTACAGCAACTTTTTTTTTCTAAATCGGCTGACTGGAAGATCTACGTACATGGTATAACGTTTGTACCTTTTTACGATTTTTTTAAAATTTTACTTTAACATTTTTGATTAAATTCCCTGTATCGATGTAAAATTTAATAGGCTTTAATACGATATAGGTCTCATTCTGACTAAAATAATCTGAAAAGTCTTAAATGCCGATAGCTTAAATTTTCTTCCTATAAAGTAACTTTTAACTTTTTTTTAGATTCTTTAAAAATAACCATATCATATTGTTAGAATTAATAAAAATCTGGTGCTGGCAACACACGAATTTCACTTACCATGACTGTACAAATTAATTTAAAACTATTAACTATACTTCAATTTAAAAAATATTTTAAGTTGGTTTAAATAAAACGTGTATTTATTTATGAAAGAAACATATGACTTAGATTAAATAATGTAACTATATTTAAATTTAAATCAGTAATAAGTTTATTCTCTATTCGTCACTTTATATTACCTTTTACAACTTTTTGTATCAGATAATATTTTTTCTAAAATCTTTCTCGTTCTAACGGTATATTACACGTCTTCGTTCTTATTACCAAAAATCCAAAAATTACATTAAAAAATAGTTTTGCTCTTTTATCCTTTAGTTGGTCATCAAATTCACCCAACTTGTATATTTAGCCGTCATTAATCAATGTCATCAAGATGATACTGTTAATCTTTTGGAATGTACAAAATTAAAGGTTTTTTAGAGGAAGAAAATTTAAAATAGCGGCATTTAACCCCTGTTAGACTATTTCAATCAGAATGAAACCTACATCATATTAAAGCTCATTAATGTTTACATCCATATAGCGAGTTTAATCAAAATCGTTAGAGCTGTTTTTCAGAAAATCTTAAATAGGTACAAAAAGCATAGTATAAAGTGGCTCTTCTGGTTAGCTGATTTTAATGAAAATGTCGCTGTATCATCTCGGGCGTATAGTTGTCTTAAATATGAAATTTCAGTTTCATAGGTCTTTCCTTTTTCGCGCTGGACTTACCACACACACACACAGACCTTTTTTTCGGGAATTGGTCATTTGGACTCAGGAGACCCTAAAATGTGTATTTCCGTTGAAAACTGGAATTCGAAAATTTTCACGATCGGAATTCTTTCCCTTTATATATATTTCATACATAGCGAAGCAAGGGCTAGTCGCTAGGAAATAAATAAATATAATATGCTATGCTGTGAAAGACTTAATTACATGAATTCTATTTTCCAGGGTAAATATGTTCATAGAAATGAAAAGTGTGGTGAAAGCAACGATGAAGGCGATTCATTACAATTATGATGAAGTTTACATACCATCCTTTGCCAAGTATCTATTACTTGTTATAGATGAGTAAGTAATTAGTATTTTTTTTTTTTAGATTAAAACGAATTATAGCTCGAATTATAGCTCGAATTATACATATGATTTTGGTTTATTATTTCCAATAATCAACCTTTGTAATCGACCAAAAAAAAAAAAAAAAAAAGTATCCCTGCTCAAAATTTGAGAGCTTACGTTTCAAGATGCGTAGAATCCGAATAACGAATAAAAATATCCGTTTGTCCGCCGTCCGCAGCATTTCTCTAAAACTACTGGACCTTTTTTTTTTTAATTCGCCACAAAAATACTAGTCCATTCATCGATGATCCTAACAATTAGACGTTGATATCAGCTGGTTAGTTTTAAAATGGCGGCCGATTAAAATGATTTTATTCAATAACTCAATTATTTTTGAAGATAGAAAAAAAAATTATAAGAATTTTGTAACCAACAAAACGCGAATAATTATATAAAAGAGAGAAAAAAGAAAAGGATCAGATTTTATATCTATAACTTTGTTTCTTTGTTTTATCAATATTCCTAACACGCATAATCCAACCAACATATAAAAAACTATCATTGTGTCTTGATCATTTATTTATTTAATTTATTTCTAGTAATATATTAATTGTATACGCTGGGCTATCCGTGAAAGAATAATACTTCCAAGTGACAACTCAAAATTGAGGGTGGTTCTATGGAAATAAATAAGTGGACTGTATAGATTTAAAATAAATAAAAATAATGAAAGCAAACGACGAATCACAATACATTTAATTAAACTAAATTACATAAAAACAAGATAAGAAACAAATTAACCTAATAAATTTATATAAGAAAAAATTAACCTAATTGTAATTAAACAGCTGTAAGAAAATGTAGGAAACAAAATAAACCTAATTAAAATATTGTAAAAATAGAAGAAACAAACTTAACTTAATTAATACTTAAAGATGTAAAAAAAATAGTTATCAAATTAAACAGTTTCTTGAATAAGAATTAAGAAATTAAATGTTTCCATTAATGGATAAAGATAGGTTATATTCACGTAAATATTTCCAGTTGAGTGTTGAAGAAAACGACCGCAGGGCGGCTTGAACGAAGTCGTCTTGAGTATTGAAGAAAATTACCGCTGGGCGGCTTGGACGAAGTTCTCCGGTTTGTGGAATGACCGCAGGGCGGCTCTTCCAAGTTCCAAGGGGAACGATGAGAAGATGAAGAAATTCGTTTCCAAACGTTCAAACGTTGAGAGGAATCTTGGGTCTATATACGGCACATCTTCACCGCTCAGACGCTAGCTTAAGACTCTACTCGCACGAGGCAGTCAAAAAACAATTGAAGTACGATCGTCTTCTGTCTTTCTCTTCTACTGCTCTCGTTTAAAACCTTCAATTATATTTAAAGTAACTATTTTAAAAAGAAATTAAAAAATAAAGATTTAAACAAGAAAAATGATCTTATTATAAATACCATAAAAATTATGAACTTATCATTTTTCGATTGAAAAACTATAAAAACCTTATCAGGCCGTAACATATGGCGTGAACATTAATGAAATTTTAAATTTCGTTAAATCAATTTAAGACATATATTTAAAGATTATATGACTTATTTACGTTGTATTTATTTTTCCTTTTTTACGTTGTAGACTGCCAACACAGATATTGACGAAGCTCACACGATACTTCACAGTTATGACGACCCTACTTAACGAAGACCAGGAGCGACTCCTACCCTGGAACGATCTCATCAAGAAGTGCTCCTTCGTAGAAAACACCAAGGGTCACTGATACTAAACAAGTCGTAGTGTTCTGTCTAAATGGACTAAAGGAACTGACAAAAGATATGGTTGGAACAAACCCTAGTTCTGACTGGATCATACGATCTATTAGTTGATATTCATGTAAATTGAGAGGTTACAAGTTGTTTCGTATTGAACAGTGTGTATTTTTTAATTTGAAGCATCCGAGATCTTGAAGTATGATGTCAGAATTGGAGAATTAAAATTAGTTCCAATAAATCCCAACAAATTACCTTTATCCTTCGTCGAAAACCTATGACATCCTGCCCTACAGTGTCTTTTAATGATACTCCGCTTGTCTCGGTTGAACAAATCCGCTATTTAGGACTCCTTCTTGAGAAAGGCCTTACATTGAATCCGCATACAAGACTGAAAAGACAAGAAACTGCTCGACGTTTTCGAATACTTCAAACTTACTAGACAGACGCTCTAACCTTTTACTTAACTACAAAAGACTCATTTACATGACCATCATAAGACCTATCTGGACCTGCGGAGTTGAGCTTTGGGGCTCTACTAAACCATCAAACTCTTCCCGTATACAATCCTTACAATCCAAAAGTCCTTCGCAAAATCCACAACGCTTCATACTTTGTCACAAATTGAATCATCACAATGACCTTAGGGTTCCATATGTTTCTGATTTGACCCATACCAGTTATCGCTCTTTCTATGAGAAACTTCACTCCCACTCTAATCCATTAGTTTCAATCCTTGCTTCCTCTTCAATTCCTGATAATCCTCATTCTTATTTAGACTCACTACTAAAGAGTGGTGCCAATGGGCAGTTACTCTCATGTGTTTGCATATTTTCTTGTTGTATTTTATACAGTTGTAAATTTCTTATTTTTATTTTGTTTTGTTTTTTAATTTCATCATTATAATTCGAATTAATCTCTGTTTAAGAAGATTGGTCTCACTTTGAAAAATTAAAATTGAAGTTTTTTTTTATTTCTTTACCGCTGCAATTTTCGTCCGATTTGCTCGATACGACGATTGATTTTCTCATTCACGTATAGAAGTTTTCACTTCAAAAACATGTCTGCCCTGCCGTGATAACTGACGAATCATCATTGGGCTAAAAACCATCTTCAAAGTTGATCACCAACATCTCCTGTTTGTGGTTTCCCATAAGTGGTACCAACCACCAAGAGACCCTATAGGTGAAACTCTATACTTACACTATTCGCGAAATATCCCTAATAAAGAAGCCAGGAAGTATAAAAGTGTCATTTACGACAGCGTAATTTCCGTTTGGTTATTGTAATTATGTAACGCCCAGTTTGTACCTGACTCTTATCATTTCATGTTCCAGTTGAGTAGCCAAGCGAACACAGCATTAGCTTCTTCTTTACTTTCGTGTTTGTATCTATTTTTGATCCTTGATATGATTGTTTGGTCTCTGATATGGTTGAGCATCTCTGAATATACATACTTCAGTGAGTATGGACGAGCGAAGTTTACAATATTTAGTACAAGTCTTTTGATTTATATTCCGATTTTAGTCAGATTTAGTCTTTTCATTTCAACAAATAAGAATAGAGATGTAGATGTATAATATATTTAAGGAATGCTCGAGATTTTACAAATAAATGTTATGTTGTCCAGTTGTTTCCTTTAATCATATTCCACTCATCGCAGTATAACAAATACGATACCTTGGACTTCATCTTGACAAACGTCTTACATGGAATCCTCATACAAGACTTAAACGACCGAAACTGCTCGTAGATATCGACTATTAAAACACTTATTGACAAACGATTAAAACTCCCTCTTTACTTCAAAAAACTCGTTTACATAACCATTATTAGACCTATCTGGACTTATGGCATAGAGCTATGGGGCTCCACTAAACCATCGAATTCCTCCCGCATCCAATCCTTGCAATCCAAAATCCTTCGACAAATCCTAGACGCTCCTTTCTTTGTTACCAACAAACTCATCCATAGAGAACTGAATATCCCACTTCTTGCAGAAATTGTCCGAAAAAGATACTCCTTTCATTCCAAATTACCCGCCCATTCAAACCCGCTTGTCCGTATACTTTCATCGACATATATTCCAGATAATCCTCCGAGGTATCTGAAAAGACGGTGGCCTCGAGACCCGCAGAACAAATAAACATTGAAGTGCTACCATTGGGTAGATTCTTCTCATGTCTTTTTCAAGCCAATTGTCTGTTTTTAGCACATTTACTTATTGTACTATATAAATTGTACAGTTGTAAATTTTAATAAAAGAATTAAAAAAAAAAATGTTATGTGATATACAATGTTGTAAAATGTTATGACTGTAAATATTTATAAGAAATATTATAAGTTATAATATAAGATAAGATAAGCCTTTATTCACACATATTTACAATTTTTGTTGGTACATAAAGTTTATATATATTTATTTTTATTTTAAAAACACTTTTAATAATTGATGTAAGTAAAAAGAAACAATGTGACCAAATATTGTATACAACTTTTTAAATAATTTTTTTTTTTTTTTTTTTTACTAACATCTTTTTTACTAAAATTGCAAAACAAAAAAAAAATTGATTAAATAAAATTTTTTATCTTTAGATAAATAAAAATAAAATGGTTTTCTACTAATGTGTAGGCCTCTCCTGAAGGAGGAATAGTCTTGATCGGTGACCAGCCGTACCTTCTGGGTTATGAGTTCGCCGCTGGTTTTTCAATATCTTGGCATTTTAATTCCCAATATTTTCGATCTTCTGTTTTCCTATGCCAAGATATTCCTTCTTGTTTCTTAATTATAATAATCGTCCGACCATCTTTTGAGTTGCCCTCCTTGCTTACGTTGCTTTCCGAGAGGTGTCCATTCGGTAATTGCTTTGCTCCACCTGGGTCTTTTATTCGCATCAAATGGCCAGCCCATTCCCATTTCAGCTTCCTTATACAACCCACAGCATCCCTCACCAAAGTGGTCTCTCTCAGAGTCGTATTTTTTACTTTATGCTTTAAATTCACATTTGTCATACTCCTCTCCATTCTTCTTTGCCAAACGTTAATTCTTCTTTCCTGGGATTTAGTAAGGGACCATGTCTGGCTTCCATAAGTCAAAGTTGGGAGAATGCAGGTATTGAATACTAACCTTTCCCACTTAATTTCGGTGGAGCTTTTCATTAAGTTTTTGAAGACCCAAAATTTTTTCCAGCAAGAGGCAATCCGTTTTTGAATTTCTTTGGAAAGGCGGTCATCGAATGAAATGGTCTGTCCTAGGTAAGTAATGTCTTTGACTAATTCTATTTTTGCGAGAGCATTTTCTATTTTGGATATATTTTCTGAATTTATCATTATTTTAGTTTTGGATAAATTCATCACAAGACCAACCTGACCACACACTCTCTCCAAGTCCTTCAGCATTTCTATTAACTCGTCCTGGGTACTTGATATCAACACTATGTCGCCTGCAAAATTTAGATGATTTAATTTGTTTCCGTTGATATTAATTCCTTTGGTTTGCCATTCCAAATTTCTAAGAGCGAATTCTAGGACCGCTATAAAGAGAGTTAGAGAGAGAGGGTCGCCTTGCCTAACTCCCTTATATGTTATAAACATTTATTATATTAATGTTATAATATAATAAATGTTTATTATTATTTATTTATTTAACGTCCATTTATGCTACTGTGGCTAATCGGACGATGCTACAGTGGGAGTTCTAAACTTTGCCTACCATGGTTTAATTAGGATAGGGATCATTAACGAGTACCTGACAGGACAGGCTCGGGACCACCTTTTAACGTCCCCTCCAATGGATGCCGTCCTAAGGATTTTTTACTTCCATTAGAAAATCCTAGGGCCATCTGCGGGTTTGAACGCGATACCTTTGGCATAGGAGGCTGTTATGCTAACCACCATGCTAAAGGTAACCCTCGGTAAGTGAAAAGTCTTTCTTCATTTATTCATTTATCATTTCTTTCTTCCTTTATCCTCTATCGATACTTATCAATCCGTCCTGCAATCTCAACTCCTCTCTGGCTGGTAAAATCAGAATATAAGATAAATAGACATATTGTCAGGCTGGCAATCTATTGTTTTTCCACTCCGAATGTTATTTTTCTACATAAGTCTTAAACAAACTCAAAGACGAATAATAAAAAATTTCAACAGCAAAGATATCAGATAAGATGGTGCCATTCGAACTGTGATTCATATCTATAATCTACCAAATAAGAAGTCAATTAAAATTTTATCATGGAGGTTATCGTCTTGACCTAGTTTCCTTTATCTGAGTGCATTCTATTTGGAACGACAGTTATAAATATAAATATAAAAATCTGGTGCGGGCAACACACGACTTTCACTTACCTCCATTATTAAAATCAATGAAAGAATTTTCAAATACAGTTAAAGATAAAAATACGTGAAACTATTAAAGAATTAATTAAATTGAATTTATATAGAAACATTTGTTTTATTAAAAAATCTATTATATTATCTAAAATAATCAGTTAGTTTTATCTTCTTTTCATCACTCTCTATAAACTTTTAAAAGCTTGTGTATGAGATAATATTTTTTCTAAATCTTTAGCTTTCCAATTGTATATTATACAAGTAATTTACTGTTGCTATGTTGAAAATAAAAAAATTGCATTAAACAAATATTTTTTAAGTTTTCTCCTTTAGCTGGGTATTTAATTCGTTTAACTTATATATTTACCTCTTTTTTATCAGTGGTAACTAGATATTATAGTTATTTTTATATAATAAACAAGATTAAATATACTTTAAAGGAAGGAAATTTAAAATATCAGCGTTTAAGCCCTGTCAGAATATTTCAATCAGAATCAAACCTAAATTACATTAAAGTCCATTAAATTTTACATCGATATAGCGTTTAATCAAAATCGTCGGAACCGTTTTCGAGAAAATCGAAAAAAGGTGCAAAATGCATGGTATAAAGTGCCTCTTCTGGTAAGCTCATTTTGATGAAAAAGGTTTTGTAACGTCTCGGGCCTATATAAGTCTTAAATATGAAATTTCAGTTTTATAGGACTTTCCGTTTACACCCAGGAGTTACCACACACACACACACAGACCTTTTTGCGGGACTTGGTTATTTGGACTCAGGGGACCCTAAAACGTGTATTTCGGTTGAAAACTGGATTTCGAAAATTTTCACGATCGCAATACTTTCCCTTACTATATATAGAAGTTTTTACTTTCACTTAACTATATATGAAATATATAGTATTGCGATCGTAAATATTTTCAAATTCCAGTTTTAGGGTCCCCTGAGTCCAAATAACCAAGTCCCGCAAAAAGGTCTGTGTGGTAACTCCCAGGCAAAAACGATGAGTGCTATAAAACTGAAATTTCATATTTACGACAACTATACGCCCGATAAGTTACAGAAACTTTTTCATCAAAATCAGCTAACCGGAAGATCTACTTAATACCATACATTATCAAGCTTTTTACGATTTTCTCAAAAACGGCTCTAACGATTTTAATTAAACTCTTTATATCGATGTAGAATTAAATGGGCTTTAATATCGTGTAGTTTTTATTCTGATTGAAATAGTATGACATGGCTTAAATGCCGATATTTTAACTTTTCTTCCTCTAAAGTACCTTTATTTTGTTTATTCTATAAAAATAACAATTCGATATTGTTATCATTGATGAAAAAAAAACAAAAAAAAAACAGGTAGATATATAAGTTGAACGAATTCGGTATCCAACTAATGGAGAAAACTGAAAATATATTTTTAAATGAAATTTTTGTTTTTTTTGAACATGAAAATAGTAATATAGATATATAATATACCATTGGAAAGCTAAAGATTTTAGAAAAAAATACACAAGCTTGTATAAGTTAATAAAGGGTGATGAAAAGCCGATATAACTAATTGATTGTATTTACTATAAGTGCTTTATAATTTGTCGCTAAAACTAAGTCAATTTCGATGAGGAAGTCGCCTAAAATGGAACTGGTAATGCCTGCCTCTCTCTCCAGGCTTTACTGTTTAATCAATAGATTTTATCGTTAAAAACTTTAAATTTTTTTCATTATTCCAGTTGATGAATTCAAAATTCTTCTAATGTACCTGTTCGCTCGGACGCGAATTAAAAATAATAATATTTGTTTGGATTTATTTTAATTTAAATTTATTTAGGTTGAGCCGTGGACACGGAAAAACTGTTAAGTTAGACTGTCTTTCGTTTTATTAAGTGTGATTTGAGAGTTTGTCTTTAAGTAAGATGTCTATCTCAAATTTCCTTGTACGACTATCTTGGAGATTCCTTATTTTAGGCAAATTCTAAATTTTATGTTTTGTTGTACAGTCCGCAACAGAAGGTTTTTTCTTTAATTGGTACAATTAGTACCACTACTTTTAATTTTGAAGATTTGGAACAATTAACCGTATCATCTTCTTGATAAAAAACGGGTAAATATGTAATTGGAACGTATAAGACATCCAACGAAAGGAGAAAACAGCAAACATATTTTTATATGTAAGTTTTGGACTTTGACCGAGTTTGGCACACGGGACTGCTTTAAAAACTCCGTGAATTCCTTCCTCCTACTTACTACCTTATCATCCAGTCCTACCCTTCTAAAAGATCCTTCAAAATAAACCAGAATAATTCCTATTCATCCCTTTTTACTCAGTCTGCTGGTGTCCCTCAAGGCAGTATCCTAGGACCCATGCTTTACACAGTCTATACAGCTGATATCTCAACCCGTCCTAAGACTTTCTTTTCTACCTATGCTGATGATACTTCTGTGTTATCAGTCAATAACGATCTAACTATTGCCTCTCAAACTCTTCAATCTCACATCAGAGACCTTGAGGTATGGTGTCAGAATTGGAGAATCAAAATCAATTAGAAACAAATCCCACCGAATTACCTTCACCTTCGTCGTAAGCCTATGACATCCTGCACTACAGTGTCCTTTAATAATATTCCGCTTGTCCCGGTTGAACAGATTCCTATCTAGGACTCCTACTTGACCAACGTTTAACATGGAATCCGCACACAAGACTGAAACGACAAGAAACTGCCCGTCGCTTCCGCTTACTTCAACACTTACTTGAAAGACGCTCTAAACTTCCACTTATCTACAAAAGGCTCATCTATATCATCATCATAAGGCCTACCTGGACGTACGGAGTTGAGTTTCTACTTAACTATCAAATTATTCAATCCTTACAACCCAAAATCCTTCGAAAAATCCTCAATGCTGCTTACTTTGTCACGAATAAACTCATACATAAAGACCTTAATATCCATATGTTGCTGATTTGGCCCGAATCAGGTATCAATCCTTCAATGAAAAACTCCACTTCCATTCTAACCCACTAGTTTCAATCCTTGCTTCCACTTTCATTCCTGACAATCCTCCGAGGAGTCTGAAAAGCAGCCTCGAGACCTTCCCAGTGGATTAGTGCCAATGGGCATTTTCTCTTAATGCCTTTTTCATGTATTAACTAATACAGTTGTAAATTTCAATAATTGATTGAAAAAAAAAGTACGTAATTTTTAGGTTTTTTGGACATAAGAATATTAATCTAGAAGTATGATACATCGTTGGAAAACGTTAGATTTTAGGAAGAAAATTATCTTATACAGAAAGTTGTAAAATGTAATGGAGCGTGATAAAAATGGAACGAACCTAACTGATTGTTGATAATACATTACAGGATAGGGTATAACTCCCTACGCCTATTATTGTGAGTGGCCACCCGATTACTGAAGGATCTCAAATACCGCAGAAATGGCTGTGAGTGAATCCTCTTCTTATTATATCCTTGAAAAAGTGCACCCAACTCAAATCTCATCGCACATCCCAACTGGGATTTCTACTCAACTTTTTGCTTAGTCAACTAGCGTGCTAGGCGTACGGCCATGTGCTATAAGGTATAGAAAGTAAAAAATAAATGAAAATAATATAATTGCGTTTCTGGTCGTCTCACTCTCTCTCTCTCTCTCTCTCTCTCTCTCTATATATATATATATATATATATATATATATATATATATATATATATATATATATGTATGTGTGTGTGTGATATATGATTCTCCAATTCTGACACCATACCTCAAGGTCTCTGATGTGGGATTGAAGAGTTTGAGAGGCAATAGTTGGATCGTTTTTGACTGATAGCACACAAATATCATCAGTATAGGTAGGAAGGAAGGTTTTAGGATATCAGCTGTATAGACTGTGTAAAGGATGGGTCCTAGGATACTGCCTTGAGGGACACCAGTAGACTGGGTAAAAAGGGATGAATAGGAATTATTCTAGTTTATTTTGAAGGATCTTTTAGAAAGGTAGGAGTGGATGATGAGGTAGTAAGTAGGAGGGAGGAATTCACGGAATGTTTAAAGCAGTCCTGGGTACTAAACTCGGTCAAAGGCCAAAAATTACATACAAAAATATGTTTGCTGTTTTTTCCTTTAGTTCCAATCACATATTTACCCTTTTTTTATCAATGGTTAGCAGATGATATGGTTAATTGTTTCAAATCTACAAAATTAAAGGTTGTGGTACTAATTGTACCAATTAAAAAAAAAAAAAGCTTCTGTTGTGGACTGTATAACAAAACTTTAAATTTAGAATTTGCCCGAAATAAGGGCAACTATCTCCAAGATAGTTTTACAAGGAAATTTGAGATAGACATCTCCGTTTTTAAAATCGATAAAATAATTTAGAGATAAAAATGAGGGAAACCATTAAAAAATTCTAAAACCAAGATTCTGTGAAAAATGTCTTCGGTATGGCCACTTAAAGGAAAACTGTAGAAGTAAACGAAGATACACAATATTAATATCTACATAAAATAGAAACAATTAAAATATGAAATTTTGTGGATAAATATGTACAATGTATTGAGCACGAGTAAAAATAGATGATATTTGTACACAAAAATAGATGATATTTGTACACAAAAATGGATGATATTTGTACACAAAAATGGATGATATTTGTACACAAAAATAGATGATATTTGTACACAAAAATAGATGATATTTGTACACAAAAATGGATGATATTTGTACACAAAAATAACAATATCCATTTTAATCTTATACATATTTTTCCAACATAGGGAAGAAAATGTAATGTATACTGTTTTGGGCACGAGAATTTTTATTTTTTACATTTATAAATCGCTTAAAAAAAACTTATTCTTAATACATTTTCAATTATACAAATGGCATTAAAGTCCCTTTAGAACCTTGACCACCCACATAATATATATATATTCACATAGCCTCGCCCATTCTCTCCTTCAGTTCTATTATCCTTTCTTGCTTCCTGTGAAGGAACATTCCTTAATCAAATCATTCCATGGAAGGAATTTCAACTGCTCTTCATCGGGTAAGTTCCATTTTTGAAATAGCAGCTTCATGAGTTTCGTCCCAGTCGTAGATGGCATCATTCTATAAAATAAAAGGTATACATACAGATATAAGTATTTGCATAAATAGAAGAAATATCAAATTAGAAATAATGAAAAAACGCTAATTTTTTTTTTTTTTAAATGTCTTATATATTGGGTTGTTTTACATGAAATGTTCGTTTTTATAGTTTCTGAAATACATAAAAGATTTTGCAGGTCTCTGTTGTTTTCTTCCGAATGTTTACATATTTAAAGTAAACAGTTACTAATCCTTTGCCTTTTATATTATAAACATTAGCTTCCCAATCAATTACCCACTTTTTAGTATACCTCCAAATATGAACATGGAAACACGCGATTTTCGAGTAATATTTTTGTACGAGTTTAAACTCGGCCATTCAGCAGCTGAGGCCGCTAGAAATATTTGCAAGGCGTTTGCGGAAGGGTGTGCTAATGAACGGACCATTCGCCGTTGGTTTTCAGCTGGGGATACCGACTTGGAAAACTTGCCCCTTGGAAGACCTCCGTCCGTAATAGACAACGATGTCCTCATACAGTAGAAGGAAACCCCTACCAAACAGTTAAAGGACTCTCAGCACAACCAAATGCAAGTGCATCTACCGTTTCCAGACATTTAAGTGTATTGGGAAAGTAAAACAGCTCGATACATGGGTTCCTTATGATCTTACTGAGCGGCAGCAAGACCCCATGTTTCAAATATACCGTGCGAAAATTGAAAGAACTGGGCTACGAAGTTCTTCCGCACCCACCATATTCTCCCGACTTGTCTCCAACAGATTACCACCTGTTCAGGAATTTAGACAACTTCTTCAAAGGAAAACGTTTTGAAAATGATGATCAAGTGAAAAGTGCGTTTTCAGATTTTGTTTCACTTTATAGCTCAGAGTTTTTCAGTTCGGGAATAAAAAAGTTGGTGTCACGTTGGGAAAAATGTGTAGAAAAAGAAGGTAAATACTATGAATAAAATTATCTTGTCTTCATATCGTATTTTTAATAAAAATCCTATACCTTGAAAACGGACATTTCATGTGACACTTCCCAATATTTTGATTAATGTATACTTCTTTGTATATTAGACTAAAATTTTTCTAAAAAATTTAGATTTGCAATGCGAAATCCTACACATCTGCTGTATCTGATCGGACGATGCTTCTTGATTTTGCTCCTCCAGATTGAATTAATGTAGATATTATTAGCGAGTAACTTACATCGCACAGGCTCCTAAAACGTGTATTTCCGTTGAAAACTGGAATTCCAAAATTTTCATGAGATATGTGAAAATAAAAAAATCGAGGTGAGGGCAACAAACGACTTCCACTTACCTCCTTTTCTAAAATTGATTGAAGAATTTTCAAGTACAGTTAGAGATAAAAATGAGTAAAACTATTAAAGAATTAATAAAATGGGATTTCTATAGAAACATGTGTTTTATTAAAAAATCTATTATATTATTATCTAAAATAATCACTTACTTTTATCGGCTTTTCATCACTCTCTATTAACTTTATGTATAAGATAATATTTTTTCTAGATCTCTAGCTTTCCAATTATATATTATACAAGTATATTACTGTTGCTATGTTGAAAATCAAAAAAATATGTTTTAAGTTTTCTCCTTTAGTTGGGTATTGAATTCGTTTAACTTATATATTTGCCTCTTTTTTATCAGTGGTAACAAGATATTATAGTTATTTTTATATAATAAACAAGATTAAAGATAATTTAGAGGAAGGAAATTTAAAATATCAGCGTTTAATCCCTGTCAGACCATTTTAATCCAAATGAAACCTAAATTATATTAAAGCCCATTAAATTTTACATCGATATAGCGAGTTTATTCAAAATCGTTGGAACCGTTTTCGAGAAAATCGAAAAAAGGTGCAAAATGCCTGGTATAAAGTGCCTCTTCTGGTAATCTCGTTTTGATGAAAAAGGTTTTGTAAAGTCTCGGGCGTATATTAGTCTTAAATATGAAATTTCAGTTTTATAGGATTTTCCGTTTACAACCAGGAGTTACCACACACACAGACCTTTTTTCTGGACTTGGTTATTTGGACTCAGGGGACCCTAAAACGTGTATTTCCGTTGAAAACTGGAATTCGAATATTTTCACGATCGCAATACTTTCACTTACTATATATAGTAAGTGAAAGTAAAAGCAATATAAATAAAATAGTAGGTTTCTATTTCTTCCAAAAAAAAGTTTATTACTGTAAAACTTTAAGGAGTCAACGTTTCGGGGGCCTTCCCCATCATCAGGACTCACTAAAATACATCAATAATTAATAACTAACATCAAGATACAATTGTTAAATAAACTAATTTCAAAACATTCACATAACAATGTTACATAAAAAATTATTTTATATTATTTACCTGAGTTGTCTAAAATTTAAAATCCTTTTTTTATTAAAAATGTTGTCAAAATTGTCTTTAAGAATAAAAAGAATAATAACCAACAGGGAACAACAACCACCCCAACTCACATATTTTTTGACACCTTATGGATTAGGGTAATCCTATTTACTTTAAAGCTACAAACTGAATTATTATTTAAATATTTCAATAATGCAAGTCTTACAAGTTAAAATTTTGACATTTTTAATATAAAAATGGATTTTTAACTTTTAGAAAACTCAGGTCAATAAAATAAAATAGTTTTTTATGTAACATTAAAACAAGTAATACACTTTTTTGTGGAACAAATTGAAACCAACTGTTTTATTGATATCATTTGCAATCTTCCTTTAAACCAGTTTTTATTTTTTAAAAATCTGGTGCGGGCAACACACGACATTCACTTACCTCCATTTTTAAAATCAATGAAAGAATTTTCAAATACAGTTAGAGATAAAAATACGTGAAACTATTAAATAATTAATTAAATTAAATTTATATAGAATCATGTGTTTTATTAAAAAATCTATTATATTATTATCTAAAATAATCAGTTAGTTTTATCTTCTTTTCATCACTCTCTATTAACTTTTAAAAGTTTGAGTATAAGATAATATTTTTTTTGAAATCTTTAGATTTCCAACGATATATCATACATGTATATTACTGCTCTTATGTTCAAAAACAAAAAAATGCATTAAAAACATATTTTTTCAGTTTTCTCCTTTAGTTGGGTATCGAATTGATTCAATTTATATAGTTACCTGTTTTTCATCAGTGGTAACAGGATAATATAGTTATTTTTAAAGAATTGACAAAATTAAAGGTACTTTAGAGAAAGAAAATTTAAAATATCGGCATTAAAGCCCCGTCAGACCATTTTAATCCGAATGAAACCTAAATAATATCAAAGCCCATTAAATTTTACATCGATATAGCGAGTTTAATCAAAATCGTCGGAACCGTTTTCGAGAAAATCGAAATAAGGTGCAAAATGCATGGTATAAAGTGCCTCTTCTGGTAAGCTCATTTTGATGAAAATGTTTCGTCAGGTCTCGGGCGTATATTTGTATTAAATATGAAATTTCAGTTTAATATGACTTACCGTTTCCATCCGGGAGTTACCACACACAGACCTTTTTGGGGGAATTGGTTATTTGACCCTAAAACGTGTATTTCTGTTGAAAACTAGAATTAGAAAATTTTCACGATCGCAATACTTTCCCTTACTATATATAGTAAGGAAAAATAAAAAGCAATAGGAATCTTCAAAAATTTTAGCTAACGCAACTTATAATCCTCTTTAAAAAAACAAAACAATTTTTTACAGTCTGCAGCATTTCACTGATCGGAAATAATGTAATTAATATTTTTTTGTTCCTTTTTTTTTTTTACTAAGTTTTTAAGAAACTCGTACAAGATATGGCCGACTGATTTTTAGGATATGGCATAATATCTTCCTAATGAATTTTAAACTAGGACCATGTTCAGTTCTCCCAACCAGGCTATCTGATGGAACAGCTCCGCCAATCAGATCTTCGCAAAGCGAACATTATGGTCATCCGGGAGGTAGATGTACGGGAAGCGGGACGTTCAGCAAGTAGGACAACGCCGCGTATCTGAGCAGCCATCATCGGAACCATTGTTAGGTAAGAGAATCTCTCAACCTATGACTGATTCATTTCAAACGTATTGTTCCTAAAATATGATATTCGCGAATTGAAGCCTCAAAAATTCTTTGATTTCAGTATTGTGAAAGTCCATGATCTTTTATCTTACACAACAGGTGACCGACCTTCTCAAAACCTCAGCCTACTCGCTGGAAACAACATTGCGCCAATAAGATTTTTATATCTCATTTCACAGAAATAAACCTTCGATCTGTAAATTTTTATTCCATTACCTTCTTTAATTTCATCTATTTCGATAAAATCATGCTTTTTACAACACCTCATTTCAATATCTCCTTTTCCAACATCTGTTTTCAGAAATAGTACTTTTATTTATTGTAAAATTTAAATTTATAATATTGATTATAAAAACAAAAATATCGATCTTTTAATGTAAAGAGAATTAACATATTCATTATATTAAGTTTATATACAGTAAGAGGTAAGTTCTAAGGCATAGATAAGGGAAACGATCTTGAAAATTTTCCAATTCCAATTTTCAAAGGAAATACACGTTTTAGGGTCTCCTAGTCTTAATAACCAAGTCCCGCAAAAAGGGATGTGTGTCTGTGGTAACTACCGGGCGGAAAAGAAGTGTTAAATGAAACTGAAATTTCATATTTAAGACAACTATAAGCCCGAGATGTTAACAAACAACTTTTTCATAAAAATCTGCTAACCAGAAGAGCCGTTTTATACCATGCATATTTCACCTTTTTATGATTTTCTCAAAAACGGCTCCGACGATTTTGATTAAACTCGCTATATCGATAAAATATATCGGTAAATATATAAATTGAATGAATTCGATACGTAACTAAAGGAAAAACTGAAATGATATTTTTTTTAATGCAAGTGTTATATACCGTTTGAAAGATAAAGATTTTAGAAAAAAATATTATCTGATACACAAGCTTGTAAAAGTTATTAAAGAGTAATGAAAAGCCGATAAAAGCAACTGATTATTTAAGATGATAATCTTAGCACAACGCTTTTCATTCTCGCAATCAGTGACCTGGCCACCAATTTACCTCGTGGAGTCAAACCAATGCTGTTTGTAGACGATCTGGCAATCTTCTGTCGATCCAAAGATTTGCTATCGATAACAGATAAGTTACAAACTTCATTAAATCGATTAAACGAGTGGTCACAAAACTCTGGACTGAAGTTTTCGGAAGCTAAAACAAAATGTCTGTATTTCAGTAGAAGAAGAAATCTCCCCGACCTACCAGACCTCCTACTTAACAACGTCCCTTTACCCTACGTAAATAGTTGTAGATTCTTGGATTGGAATTTGATAGACGCCTTACGTGGGAAAATCACATAAAATCTCTGAAAGAAAAATGTGTAAAAAAACTTAATATACTTAAAGTCTTAACTGGAACAAGTTGGGGTGCAGATCGCATCACTTTACTCAAGATATACTTATCAATAATATGTACAAAGATGGAGTATGGCTGCTTTGTCTTTGGCTCGGCAAAAAGGGACAATCTGGCTAAACTCGATGTAGTACACCACGCAGGCATACGAATTGCTACAGGAGCTTTCAGGACCAGCCCTTCTCTAAGTCTTTGTGCAGAATCTGGCTTACCAAAACTATCCTACCGACGCGATAAATTGGCCATAAACTATATCACAGAATTAATCACACAAGCTACTCACCCTGCTCACGTATACATCTTTAAATCCAAATATTCGGCGAAATTTCAACTAAAGACCAACCCAACCTTACCATTAGCAGAAAGAATGTCGTCCGTTGTTAACGAGTTAAAATTAATCAATATAACATCCATAGAAAACAAAACACCACCATGGACATTTCTGAAACCCCATGTATATCTTGAGTTGGCTAAATATAGTAAACAAAATTCCAAATTAATAAATTTTAAAGACCGCTTTGAGAAGATAATCAGCGCATTGCCCAGCCACAACTTAATTTTCACAGATGGTTCTAAATCAGACTCATCCACTGGCTCAGCTTTCGTCGCATCAAAATGCACCTACAAGTCGAAACTACATCAATATTGTTCCGTCTATACAGCTGAAGTGAATGCGATCGCAATGGCCCTTGATTATTCCAGAACACTCCCAATAGAGAACTTCACCATAGCCTCAGATTCATTGAGCGCTCTAAAAGCACTACAGAATATGCATTCCAGTCATCCAGGAATTTTAAGAATCCTGGAATTAACCAAAGTAATGGCTGAAAATGGGAAAAAAATCAATTATGTGTGGATACCAGGTCACATGGGGATAAGAGGGAATGAAATGGCAGATAAGGCTGCTAAAGAGGCTCTCACTCTCCCTGGTCGTGGTAGGGCACTGCTCACACCATCAGAGCTAGCACGCCCTCGTATAGAAAATTTATGGAAGAAAATGGGATGAAGCATGGAAAAACAGTTATCCAAGCAAATTGAAAACCATTAAGAAAGAAGTAAAGTATTGGAAAACCTCAAGTCGCAGCAACCGCAGGGAGGAGGTGGTCTTGGCCCGCTTGAGAATAGGGCACACAAGGTTAACACATGGGCATTTAATATGTAAAGAGTTGCCCCCAAGATGTCAGCATTGTAGGGAAATCCTAACAATTACCCATGTGTTCGAGGAATGTCCCTTCTACACTAGACAACTGGACCAAAAGGGAATACCTCACAATGTCGCGGTTGCATTAGGAAACGATGGGAATAGAATTGACCAATTAATGTGCCTCCTTTCTGAAATGGACTTTTATAAGAGGATTTGAGGACTTACTTTATGTTTATTTATTTCTATTTATCTTTATTATTATTATTTTTTTTCCCTGAATATTGTCTACTGAAATAACTTGATATATGTTTATTTTTTACTAACGTTGTCGTATTTATTTTTATTATAGATTATTCTTATTCTTATTATCTGTTTTAATCAATATTATTATTTAATACCGAAAAAAAAAAAAAAAAAAAAAGTTTGTCTTAATTAATTTTCTAAAATGAGCGTATCCGGCACTATTTATGAGTGTATTATTTGTAAATTATGTATTATCTGTATGTATGTATTCATGTATTATGGATGTATTACTTATTATGTATATGATTATTGTCTATTATGTATTATTATTTGTTCATAATGTATTCGTTCATTTTGTATTATTATTATTTGTTTTAGTGTATTATTATTTAGTGTATTATTATCATTTGTTATATTGGTTCATTATTTATTTTAATTAATATTATTATTTAATATTTCAACTAGAACCATAATTGTCTGTTTTTAAAAAACGTGTATCTTATAGTGAGTTAGGTACTATATATCTAAGTGTATCATATACTGAGTGTATCTGGCACTGATGACCAAGATGTTTTGTGCCAATAAATAAAACAAAAACCAAAACCAAACCAAGATGATAATATAATAGATTTTTTAATAAAACAGATGTTTCTATAGAAATTCAATTTAATTAATTCCTTAATTGAATTAAATCAATTTTTATCTCTAACTGTATTTGAAAATTCTTTCATTGATTTTAAAATGGAGGTAAGTGAAAGTCGTCTATTGCCCGCACCCGATTTTTAACCATTTCTTTTGCAACTGATTTTTATTCCATTAAATACTGAAATTTTATTGCTTTGTATATATCGTGTGAATGTAGTATGAATGTTGTACGTTATCACTATTAAAAATGTCCTGAATTGGACAGATTGTAATAATGCTCGATAAATAAATAAAAAAAAAAAATAAAAAAAATAAATAAATAAATACTGAAATAGTGATATTATAAATATCGATATTTTTGTTCCATATTACACTGGTATCGATAACGTTCATTTAAATTAATATAGATATCCCATCTTTAGTGGACAGGCTTACACAGACCGCTGCGTTTGCGACCATTTAGGGAATGTGACATCGTCATGTTGGTAACGAAAAACAGTCACTTGAATTCGCCTGTTTATTCCTCTACCAAAAATCAGATAATTTTCGTAAAGAGGTTTCCACTTAAAAAAAAAATAAAATAAAAATAAAGAATTCTCAAGATTTTCATTGCCTGGAAGCACCCGGTGGTGTAATTCGGCCCTGGCCTTAATAACTTTAATGACTTAATGTCATTTCGTGTTCCTTTTATTTATTTATTCTTTTTTTTTTTTGTAGTTTCCATGAAATAACTATGTGAATTATTCAGATCTCAAACGATAAACAATTCAAATCTCATATAAAATTTAGAAAAGATTAATGAAAGTTCAATTGTATTCAATTCGCTGAATATAATGTAAAATTTCCATGTGAAATATTTAATTGTATGAGTAAAAAACATTACCATATGAAATTGCATAAGTAGTAAAAGCCTCCTGGGAAGCTAAGAGAAAATTTTAGTTATTCAGAAATTGGACTTATTCAGAAGTAAAAAAAAAAAAAAAAAAAAAAAAAAAAAAGTATTGCAGATATCTTTCGAAAAGACAGAGTTGATGACAACGGATCGAAACTTTCAGGAAAAAAACATTTAAAACAAAGTATGGAGAAATCAGGGTCACCAATAGCTTCAGATATCTGGGGGAGATTATTTGTAGTAATGGGTCCGAGAGAAAGGGTCATGGAGGAGAGGCTGGTCGAGATGGAAAGACTCAGCTTTGCCACCAGTGGCCTATACTGTAAAAAGGATCTTTCAATAAGAACGAAAATAAGGCACTGTAACACCGTTGTCAAACTACAATAGTTATTATGTATGGAATGGAGACCGCTTCTCTTCCTAGCTTTTGGGAATTGAGAGGAAGATCTTGAGGAAGATTTATGGGCTACTACTAGTTACTAGAGGGATATAGGCTCAGTCCTACCAGAGAACTTTACAAAGAAATGGATGACCTGGAAACGAACATTAGGTTAAGGAGGCTGCGTTTCTACGGGCATATGGTTAGGATGAGCCCGAACAGAATAAATAAAGAAATCTTCGAAAAATGTGGGGATATAAAGAGGCTGGAGGATACATTCAGCAGATGAGGATAGAGACAGTGAGGTTGGTAATCTCAACACAGGATTGTGTCAATAGAGATGAATATAGGGAAAAATTGAGGAAGATAAAGGTCCTGGTGGGTGCCGGAGAGGTGAGAAAGGGGAGAGTATGGACTGAGGAACAGAGAAGAGTCCAGTCTGAGAGAATGAAGAAAAGGTGGGAAGAGAGGAAAAGAGTGGAACGTGTGGGCAAAGTTAGGGCGAAATGATATTTGCGTGGTCGTAAGGCCGTATCGCATCAAAAAAAAAAATATATATATATATATATATAATTATATATATATAAGTAACGCGTAAACGTTCAGCTAATTTTACCTTTTTCTTTATTTTATTTTATTTTTCTGTTAACAACTGTATCACACAACTAAAAGTAATTATTTCCATGAACAACAATACGAAAATGATATAATAGACATGAACATAATGAGTTTATTTTAATTTTTCTATTTTTACGCCATTGCTCAAGGTCTAATTTCATATTTTAAAAACAAATCTGGTGCGGGCAACACAAGACATTCACTTACGTTGTTAAAATTGATTCAGGAATTTCTCATACCCATTAGAGATAAAAATGGGTGAAACAAATAAAGAATTAATAAAATCAAATTTTTGTAGAAACACGTGTTTTATTACAATGTCTATTGTATTATCATCTAAAACAATCAGTTAGTTGTATCGGCTTTTCATAACTCTTATAAGATAATATATTTTTCTGAAATATTTAGCTTCCCAACAGTATATTGTACATGTATTACTGTTTTTATTTTCAAAAACACAAAAATTGTATTAAAAATATGTTTGCTTTTTTCTCCTTTAGTTGGTTAGCAAATTCGTTTAAATTGAGCTATTTAGCTATTATTTATCAATTCTAACAATGTGATATGGTTACTTTATTCAAACCTACAAAATTAAAGGTATTTGAGAGCAAGAAATTTTAAAATATCGACATTTAAGCCTTGTTAGACTGTTTCAATCAGAATAAAACCTACATGATATTAAAGCCCAATAAATTTTACATGGATATAGGGAGTTTAACCAAAAAGGTGCAAAATGCACGGAATAAAGGAGGACTTCCGGTAAGCCGATTTTAGTGAAAAAGTTTATGTAACATCTCGGGATACGACTTTCAGTTTTTGCGCTAGACTTACCACATAGGGGCAAACACACACATACACGGGCCTTTTTGCGGGGCTTGGTCATTTAGACTCAGGGGACTCTAAAACGTGTATTTCCGTTGAAAACTGGTATTTTGAAATTATCGTAGAAACGTACAAAAAGTACCACTTCCTCTCAGCCGATTTTGATACAATACTTGCTATAACATCTCAGACATATGCGCTCTTAGAATATGCAATTTCAGTTTTATAAAATTTATCTTTTTCGAGCTAGAATTACTACTACGACATGCACACAGACCTTTTTGCGGGATTTGGTCATTTGGACTTAGACCCTAAACGTGTGTTTCCGTTGAAAACTGGAATTCGAAAAATTTCACGATCGCAATACTTTCCCTTACTGTATATTTCATATATAGGTAGGTGAGTGGAAGTAAAAACAATAAAATAAAATAAAAACTTGGACAGCTATAACCTATGAATGGTGCTGTTTTCCAAGCCAACGGACGTGCAAGTAGGTAGTTCACAGCTTTTAGTCTCATGGGATGATACAAAGTAATACGCATCTATTTTTACTTTTACTTACCTATATACGGCATATATAGTATAAGAGACAGCTTTGCAATTGTGAACATTTTCGAATTCCTATGTCAACAGAAATAAACGTTTTAGGATCCCCACATCCACATCCAGGAGTCCACATCACCGAATCGCACCAAACAGTCTCTGTGTGTGCAAGTGGTAAGGTTAGTAAGAAAGAAAAAGTTTTATAAAACCGAAAGTTCATATTTTAGAAGCGTATAGGCTGAGATGTCACAGCAACTTTTTTTAAAACGAAATTGGCGGATCAGACGAGCCACTTTATACTATGTATATTTCACTTTTTTTCGATTTTCTCAAAAACGTTCCATGTCGTTATTTTCTTTCCTATAAGTACCTATAATATTGTAGATTCGAAAAATATACGCACATCGTGTTAGCTTTGATAAAAAAAAAACGGGTAAATGTATAAGTTGAACGAATTTAAAAACCAACTAAAGGAGAAAAGAGCAAAAATATTTTTGGGGGTTTATTTTTTTTTTCTAAAAGGCAAGGATAGTAATATACATAAATGTATAATATACCTTAGGAAAGCTTTATATTTTAGAAAAAATGTTAGCTTATATACAAATTTTTGTATGTTAACTAATGAATAATAATAACAGGATTAACGAACCCGAAGGTTCGATGCTGATACCACCAAATTCCGCCTACACAGACTCGTGCAATGTTCACCGTTCAAGCCCAAGCCCCCAAGATCAGCCTTAACGCAATCCTCCCATCGACGCCGCGGCCTACCAGTCGAATCAGCAAATACCAACTTTCTCGGAATCTGTTTCTCACTGAGCCCAACAACTTTACGCGCCCATTTGAGTCTCCGCGACGCTATCAACTCCATTATATTTACAGATACAAGTTCCGTGATTCCGCGTTGTGCAACATTCTAAACTCCCTAGTGGCATCTTTCTTAGGACCAAATATTTTACGCAGAACCTTATTTTCGAAAACCTTAAGACGTTGTTCATCCTTCAAAGTAAGCGCCCATTTTCACATCAGTAAAGAACCGTCGGAAGAATAATAGTTTTATAAATTCTAACCTTTAAGTTTTTAGATAGAGCCGCGAGCTAAGTAACTTAGCAATATGACTAATGAAGCTAATTAACTAATGAATAGGACAAAATATTAAGTAATTGAGACGTTGATTTCCTATATCCGGTACTATATCCATTCTAGGAAATTTTACAGGAAGCGCGAAAATCTCTCATTACTATATTATTAAACTACCTAATTTGGGTCTTTTTGCCTTAAAATTTAGAATTATTTTTTTACTATAATAATAACATCATATTAAAGTTATGAAATGATTTTTTTTAGAATGATTTGGAACGAAAATAAATGCGTAATTAGTACTTTTAGAAAATGACCGCATTTCTAAATCACGTTTTGAAGGACTTGAGAATTCATTAGATAACATCAAACAGAATATTTAGATAAAATTAAATGATGAGAATATAAATATGAAAAAAATCACTTTCGTAAAAAATGTCCTTTAGTACCTTTTGGAAATCAACGTCTCAATTGTTGAACATAAGAATTTTATACTGTTATATTATGTCATTCTATAAATTTTTTGAACTCTTATTCATAATAACTATTACTAATTGTTAAATAATTATTCCTTACTCAGATATTAAAATAAGCCCATGCTTGATAAATGATGGAACAACCACTTCATCGTAGTTGTAATGGATAGCGTCCAAAGTTGCTTTTACTACTTCTTCCATTTCCACGGCCACGTTTATCCTAAAACAGAAAATAAAAGTATTTCATATTTCTATTTTATTATATATTTATATAAGGGAGGCCGTGGCTGTGTGGTAAGCGTCTAAGCCAGATGTGAGTTCGAATCCCAGTCCAGAAGTTTTTAGTGCCCCTCAGCCAACTTGAGGATACTTACAAAAAAAGGCGAAAGCATTACCTTGTCCTAAAACGATAATCTTGAATCGCGGTGGGGCCTTGGAGGAGCAACGATACATGTGAGGCCAAGTGCGTACACGGTCTATTGTGCCAACAGTAATACCGTTCTTTTGCCTCCATAAAAACTCGCACAAATATGAATCTAAGATATCACTCCTTGTGCCACCCTCTTTTATATTTCTCCTTCCTGCTTTAGGAGTGTGAACCAAGAGGAGTAATAGAAGTGTGTGAGGCACTCGTGCAGTCCAGGGAGATACAGAGTGTGTACCTGACGTTTCGCCAAATGCTGCTCAATGGTGACTCCTCGCTGAAAGCCTGTCTGCTCTGGTGGAATGATATTCTCCTCATCGCAGTGTCTCCCATCTGTTCGTTGTGAAAAAACCTCTCAAAGGTCTTTTCTTACGTGCGAAAGAAGTCTGATCGAACGATAGTGCTCGGTTGAATCTCCTTTCTTCCCCGGCTCAAGAAGTGGTGCCACGATCGCACATTTCCAGTCCCAGGAAATTACGAAATCTGCACGCAGGAGTTGAAGGTGTTTAATAGAAAGGCTATGTAAATCCCTAGTCAGGTGCACATCCAGAATGGACGTCCATTCAGGTTGGGCTGCATATCTGAAGGTATGCACTCCTGGGTGGAAGAAAGCCAGCCTGGTCTCGGTTATTGTTGATACCACACAGCCAAGCGGTATAACGGGCGTTAAGATCTCCAAAAAATACAAAACTTTCTTTTGCCTGGGCGTGTTCCAGCAACAACTTAACAGATGTGAGTATTCATCAGGACCTCCTGTAAACATAGCTGAGAAGGGACTGATGTTTCAGGTGCACATCGATTGTGACCAAGTGGATACCATGGGTCGACCATACCGGGTTTGGAATAAACGCGATAGAACGTCTTTTCTGACCAGCAACACTCCCTGAGAATCCAGGTGAACACACCTCCCAATACACTGTATAACCCTGAATGTGTAATCTAGCTGGGATAGGAAGTATAAAGTAAGTCAGGTGTTGAGGGTTTTGCTCAGCCTGAGTTTGACAAGCTTCTGGTAATGCTCAACCCGTCAGGACAAAGTAAGCATGCTTCTGTCGGACCGGCTACTCGGCATCGTTGCAGTAGTAGCTGCAGTAATCTTCGTAGTCTCTCGACGTGTCTTCAATAGTTTCTAGCGGGCCGTGCTTTCCTTAGAAGATGCCACATGACAACTTTTATAATTGTAACTTAAAGTAGATGTGATATCCTTCTTTGGGCACTGCGGAATTAGATGATGGTCTCCACATAATATGGCCGAATTGTAGGCACTGTACCGGGCCTCCATTTTTTTAAAAGAAGGTGGCTCGAAACTTGACTCTGTTCAGCACCCTAAGCTTCCTCAAGTCTTCAAGAAGAATCTCGATCGGATGTCGCCGACCGTTGTTGTCCATCTTAGTGAGCTTGCGTGCCGTCTTGAAACCAGGCATTCGCTCCTTAACTCTTCTATCAGAGGATCGAGTTCAGCATCCAGCTCAAAGCCGTAAAGGACATACTTTTTTGATCGTCTGGTTCCTCTCGGTGCAAACGAATGGATTTGTACCTTTGGGTCTTCATTCACACAGGCGCTTTTCTCTTGGTGAAGAATTTGTACAGAAGCTGGTGACTCCAATATCGCTCAAATAGGAGACTAAGATCGGTTGTGAGATTGGTGGACTGATAATGATATGAGGAGGAGGTCTTACCCGCTTATTTTCTTCATCGTCTTCAATCCAAAAAGCTTCGTAGCGGATAGACACGTCTGTAGGGGGAGGATACTTGCTTACCGCACGGAATTTAAAGACATGCTTTTTGGATGGCACTTGGTTGCCATGTTCTTGCCCGTGTGCTCGTTTCCTCGTGGTTCCTCCTACGTCTTCCATGCTAGCTCTCTCGGCCATCCTTAGGAAGTTCTAGTCTTGTCAGAGGAAAGTTGCCATCTCGTTCGATGAAGATGACTTCAATATTTTGTTTAGGTAAGACACCTTTAACTAGAAAAAAAATGTAGACATTTTCTTCTTTATTACAAAACAAAATTAAATCAACAAAATTCACCTCTTTATCCATTTTACACCCAGGGAATAACCTGCTAATGTAGAGTTGGTTGGTGTCATATGGTTTAATTCATTTAAAAAAAAAAAAAAAAATATTACTACTTTTAAAGCAATCATATGGTGATAAAAAGTAACCGGCAGCCTTAAAGTAAAAAATACTCCCTTCCCCCCCCCCCAAAAAAAAAATAATAATATGCAATAATCTCCCAATCTTTTTTGCTCGAACTCAGGCTCATACAACGATGTTGTTTTATTATGACGGGTAGAATAGCGATCTCTGGTAAATCAACGAAACTATTTCATGATCGAAAATATATATTTTAAGGAGACGCCTCGCAATAAATTAAAAAAAATCGTAACAAAGTACAAAGAGAAAACAAAAATAATGTTCAGGCTCAAACATAGTTTAAAAAAAAAATCGCTAGACATCGCTCGTGAGAGTGACTAAATTCACATATTTTTGACGTCATTGGCCTTTTACAATCAATTATGGAAATATTTGATTAATGATATTATTGACTTTAGAAGTATAACTTACCTCATTGGAATAGATCTTATGTAATCTTCAGAAGAATTCATGATAGATGGGTGCACGTTAGTTACCGTGATGTTGTTCTTATTGGCCAGATGAAGGTCAGATCGTATGCAACTCCCTAAATCTGTAACAATTAACATCACATATTAATTGTAATGGAAAAAAAGTCGGATGCGCGAAACACACCCACTTACCACGGCTGTTGAAATAAATTTAAGGACTTGTCATATGAGCTCTTAATAAAAAATCTGGTGCGGGCAACACACGACTTTCACTTACATGATTTTTTAGAATCGACTAAAGAATTTTCAAATATAGTAGAAGTAAAATGAGTAAAACCATTAAAGAATAAATTAAATGGAATTTCTATAGAAACATATGTTTTATTAAAAAATCTATTATATTTTTATCTAAAATAATCAGTTAGTTTTATCGGCTTTTCATCACTCTTTATTAACTTTTATAAGGTCTTGTGTATTAGATAATTATTTTTTTCTAAAATCTTTAGCTTTCCAACGGTAAATTTTATTTCATACATTTTCAATACTACTCTTAAATTCAAAAACAAAAAATCGCAATAAACATGTTTTTTTTTCAGTTTTCTCCTTTAGTTGTTTTTTTTTCAAATTTGCACAACTTACATATTTAGCTATTATTTATAATGCTACCAAAATTATTTTTATAGAATCTACAAAATTAAAGGTACTTTAGGGGAAGACAATTTAAAATATCGGCATTTAAGCCCTGTCAGACCATTTTAATCAGAATGAAACCTTCATGATATAAAGCCCATTAAATTTTACATCGATATAGCGAGTTTAATCAAAATCGTCGGAACCGTTTTCGATAAAATCGAAAAAAGGTGAAAAATGCATGGTATAAAGTAGCTCTTCTGGTAAGTTTATTTTGATGAAAAATGTTTTTTAACGTCTCGGGCGTATATTTGTCTTAAATATGAAATTTCAGTTTCATAGGACTTACCGTTTCCGCCCGGGAGTTACCACACACACACAGACCTTTTTGCGGGACTCGGTTATTTGGACTCAGGGGGCCCTAAAATGTGTATTTCCGTTGAAAACTGGAATTTTTATGGAATTAAACTGAAATGAAAATTTTCACTATCGCAATACTTTCCCTTACTATATATAGTAAGTGAAAGTAAAATTAATTTAAATAAATAGTTTATTAAGTTTCGTTGGAAACATATGATTTAGATTAAATAATATTGCAATAATATATTGATACCTATAATTAACAGTAAAGATTTTATGCCTATTTGTCATTTTACACTACCTCGTACAACTCTGTGTAATAATAATAATAATAACTTTATTTATTTGTTTACAATAACATATTAAATATAAGAATATCAATAAATAATGTAAAAAAATAATAGTACTAAAGCAAATACTTAATCCCTACAAAATACTAATAAGTCTCGAAATCTTTAAGAGTGATTAACATTCTGAGAAGAAAGATGTTGAAATCTTATACTTTTAGAATATTGAAGAATCTATACTTGAGATACTTTTTTTTTTTTCTAAAATCTTTAGCTCTCTAACGGTATATTTCACATCTATGTTACTTAGGTCACAAAGAACAAAAATTAGTTTTAAAAAAAGTTTGTTCTTCTCACCTCTAGTTAGTTATCAAATTCTTTAAAATTTTGTTATTTAGCCGCTTTTTATCAACTCTAATAAGATAATATGAGTATTTTTTCTTAATATATGATATTAGAGATACTTTGGTGAAAGAAAATTTAAAATATCGGAATTTAATCTAAATCAGAATGAAACCTAAATGATATTAAATCTCATTAAATATTCCATTGATATGGCGAATTGATCAAAATCGAAAAAAATATGCAAAATACATGGTATATAGTGGCTCTTCTGAGTTGCTGATTTTGATGAAAAAGTTTTTGTAACATCTCGGACGTATAGTTGTCTTAAATATGAAATTTCAGTTTCATAGGACTTTTCTTTTTCGTCCGGGAGTTACCACACACATACACACAGACCTTTTTGCGGGACTTGGGTTTTTGGACTCAGGAGACCCTAAAACGCGTATTGCCGTTGAAAACTGAAATTCGAAAATTTTCACGTTCGCAATAATTTCCCTTACTATATATAGTAAGTGAAAATAAAAAAAAAAGTTTGCACTTTTCACCTTTAGTTAGTTATCGAATTCGTTCAATTTTTTTATTTAGCTGCTTTATATCAACTCTAATAAGATAATATGAGTAATTTTTCTTAATATATGATATTAAAGGTACTTTGGAGAAAGAAAATTTAAAATATCTTTAAAGAAATTTAATGAATTTAAGCCCTGCGTAAATATGCATCGACTTTTCTTTTTCGTCCGGGAATTACCACACACATACACACAGACCTTTTTGCGGGACTTAATTATTATTTAAGTTATATTAATAATGATATTAAAGCTCATTAAATATTACAGATCACTTGTAGCTGGGTGTATTACAGCCTCCTATGCCAAAGGTCACGGGTTCAAACCCGCAGGTGGTCCTAGGATTTTTGAATGGGAGTAAAAAATCCTTAGTTATGCCGTCCTTCGGAAGGGACGTTAAAAGGTGGTCCCGAGCCTGTGCGATGTCAGGTACTCGTTAAAGATCCCTATCCCAATAAAACCTGGATAGGCAAAATTTAGAACTCCCACTGTAGCATCGTCCGATTAGCCATAGTAGCATAAAGTGAGTTAAATAAATAAACAAACAAACAAACATCATTAAATATTACATTGATATGGCGAGTTGATAAAAATCGTTCCATCCTTTTGTGATAAAATTGAAAAAAGATGCAAAATACATGGTATAATATGGCTCTTCTGAATTGCTGATTTTGATGAAAAAGTTGCTATATATAACGTTACGGGCGCATAGGTGTCTTAAATATGAAATTTCAGTTTCATAGGACTTTTCTTTTTAGGATTTTTTTAGGACTTACAAAATTTAAAATGTTCACGATCGCAATACTTTCCCTTACTATTTATTTCACATATAGTATGAGAAAAAAAAATTAAATAGATATATATCAAATTGATCTTAAAAAAGTAAAAATCAAATTGATATTAATATATCCCTACAATCCAAAATCCTTCGTAAAATCCTCAATGCTCCTTATTTTTTAACTAATAAACTGATCCACAAAGACCTTAATATTCCGTATGTTGCTAATTTGGCCCGATCTAGATACCATTCCTTTCATGACAAACTCCATTCCCACCGCAATCCTCTCGTTTCAATCCTTTCTTCCTCTTCAATTCCCGACAATCCTCCGAGGCGTCTGAAAATGAGATGGCCCCGAGACCTTCTAGTTTAGAATAGTTACAGGAGTGCTACCATTGGGTAGTTCTTCTACAATTCATTTTCAAAAAAAAGATATTAAAGCCAGTAGTTGGAAAAATATTTTATTTTTATATTTCATAACAAACAATAATTATCTAATTGAACCGTTCATTTTAAAAGTGGCCTACCTCCATTTACACTTAATTAAAATATGTATTATTATTAATGTCTCACTGCTGTGATAAAGGTAATTTAAATTAATTAGTATTTAGCAATTTACCCTGCGTTTGTGGAAAATTGCAATGGTTAAATAATATGTACTTTTAATAATTGCAGATAAACAAAATTTAATTTTTTTTTTGTTTTGAATCTTTATTCTCAAGTATAATTGCACTTTGGGCCACTTTCAAAATAA
>CM041292.1:16662779-16883560 GCA_023052935.1 Piezodorus guildinii | reverse complement strand
CCAAATTTATATCTTTGAGTCACATCTATGAGAAACAACCTTACGCAAATTTTTAGCCTCTTAATCTTAACGGGAAGCAAGTTATGGAGGGGGAAAGAAAAAACAAAAAAAATTGTTTCCTCCTGAACCGCTCAACCAATTTTTACGAAAAAATATATGTTAAGGATTTTACAAATAGGTTTAAAAAAATATTATTTTAAATTTTTTCTCACGAAAATGCTGGTCAAAAATTTTTCAAAAAAATATTTTCTGGTTATGATGGTTTGGTACACATCCAATCTTTCGCTACGTTATTTTATTGGAGGGTCCTACATAACATATATTTTTTTCAATTTTATCGCAAGTGTACCCCAAACTGAAAAATAAAAAAAACATTTCTTTCTCCTGAACGGATCAACCGAATTTCACGAAAAAAATATATGTTAATGGTTTTCTAAAAGAGTTCCTTACGATCCTACAGCTCTATCTCTACTTTTCATACGTGACCAGCTACTACTCAGGGAGCTGAAAAATGCTTCTTTTTTTATTTTTCACTATTGGGTACATTTTAGATCAACTCGAAAAAAATATATATTTTGCAGGACCCCCCAATGACTTAAATTAGCAACAAATTGTTGGTGTACCAATCCAAAATAATTTTTAAAAAAAATTTAAAAATTAAAAATAAAAATTTTGACTCACGTTTTCAAAATAAAAATTTTTAAAAAATGTTTTTTTGAAAATCTTTTAGAAAAACATTAACATTAAACTCGTTTTTTTTTATTTTTCACTATAAGGTACACTTGCTATAAAATTGAAAAAATATATGTTATGTAGGACCCTCCAATAAAATAAAGTAGCGAAAGATTGGAGGTGTACCAAACCATCATAACCAGAAAATATTTTTTTGAAAAATCCAAAAAAAAATTTTTGACTAGCATTTTCATGGGAATTTTAAATAATATTTTTTGAAACCTATTTGTAATGTCCATAACATATTTTTTTTTTTTCGTGAAAATCGGTTAAGATGTTCAGGAGAAAACATTTTTTTTTTTCTTTCCTCCTCCATAACTTCCCTTCCGTTTTAGGATTAAGGGGCTAAAAATTTGGGTAAGGTTGTTTCTCATAGGTGTGACTCAATGGTATAAATTTGGTTCTAATACTCGCGGACTCCTATGCACCCAATCAAATAAAATCATTGATAGCAAAAGCTACACATGTCTAACTCGTATAAATGACACAAAAATATCACCCGATTCAGCTGATGTGTACCGCAAAATAGTAAAATATCTTAGTGAAACAAAAGCTGATTTTCACACGTATCAGCTAAGAGAGGAGAGGGCATTAAGGGTGGTAATAAGAAATTTACACCCCTCTACACCAGCTGAGGAAATAAAAGAAGAACTGACGTCGCTTGGGTTCAAAGTGCGTCAGATAACTAATGTGATGAAAGATAATATAGAAGAATCAGGTGACAGGAGTAAAATTCCTTTACCTCTATTTTTTGTGGACTTAGAACCGTCTCCAGGAGTAGAAAAAATTTATGAACTGGAAAAACTCTATTACACGAGAGTAAAGATTGAAAAGCCATATGTAAACAATTTTTTTTGTTTTTTCTTTCCCCCTCCATAACTTGCTTCCCGTTAAGATTAAGAGGCTAAAAATTTGCGTAAGGTTGTTTCTCATAGATGTGACTCAAAGATATAAATTTGGTTCTAATACACGCGGGGACAGATTTCACTAGGCCCTTTTCAAGAAAAACGCACCCGATTGTACGTTTTGCTGAGAATGGCCCATATTTTAAAAGTTGTGGCTTTACAAGACTATATTTTTTTTTTTCACATTGTCCGTCGCGTTGTCTTGGTCTCGAAAATCTTTTACACGATTGAAAACTATTTTTTTTCTTGCAGGGGACGTACACGATAGACGACTTGGACATGGTAAAGTTCAATAGCGGGCCTCAGATGCTGCCTACGTTTCCCTACGGCAAGTACAGAACGGACGCCAAGATCCTCCTGAACGGTACCCTCGTCGGCTGCGTGAGGTTCTTCGCCGAAGTCATCCCTAACCTGAAGCCCAGGCGGCAGAAGAAACACAAGCATGGTTCATCGCTCCTTTGAATACTGTCAATATTTTATAAAATAATTTCATTGACAAAATAAAAATTAATCTGGTGTGCGCAACACACGACTTTCACTTTTACCTCCATCGTTAAAATCAATTTAAGAATTTTCAAATACGAAGATTAAAAAAGGCTGAAAATTATCACACAATGGTTTATTATTTCCAAATAAATATATTAGGATATAACTGTTTATATACCTGTTAATAGGTAATGAATTAATATGAAAAGCAATAAATAATTCAAAGGAAAATATTATATCCCACTGCTAATTTCAAAACACTATGCTAGTCACCACTAGGGATTGCAATACGGCGTCATTTTCAATCCGGCCGGATCCGGTCCCAAATTTCATCAATCCGGCCGGATCCGGATGGTATGACTAAATCAGCTTGATTTTCACTTTTCGGTCCAAGATGAACTGTTAGTATGTTATTCGAATATAATTGTTCTCATAATAGGGAGTTTATAAAATAAAAGTTATGTTAGGATTAGATATGGAGCAAAAAAAATTAAAGTTTAGTAGTTTAGGTAACTAGTAAAATTTTAATGGCTATTAAAACAGTCGACTATTGATAACTATTTGCTGAAAATAAAGACTATTTGTTTTCTACCACCCTTTTTCCAAAATCAAAAATGATTTTTGATAATATATACTAAAGTTATTAGTACTTACGTACTATTTAAAAAACAAATATTGTCAGTGCAATAATTTAAAGATTTATACTTCTAATAGAAACTCATTATTGTGATAATTATGCCATTCATCAGACATATTCATCAAAATATGATTGCGCCCATCATTAATATAAGAGTTTTTTGTAATTGTTACCATTCTCAAATAATTTAAAATTATTGTTATCACAATTTCCATCTGAGTTAATTACGCAAGGATAATTATATAGAATTTTATAAAGTAACCTTAATTGAGCTATCTGAGAAAGTGAAGTATAGGAAGACGTGAACTGTAACTTAGCTCAGTCTTCCTAGATTTCAATAGATTTGTAAGCAGTTCATCATATAATTCAGTACACTTGAGTGAGTCAGTACTTGAGTGAGCAATTTCTCTAAAAAAAGTTGTTTCAGTAGTTAAAGAGTTGTTTTAGAAGTTCCTCTACAGAAAACTTATAGGATGCTGTAGCTCGCGTATATCCAAGATAATAATATCTGTTAACTTACATTTACAAAACAAAAACACATGTACTGTCTCGTGAAAGGCGAACGAATGATGCTGGACTGAGCTGATGACGTGATGTAATTTGGCTTCGAACGACACCACCATTCATGTACACCAAATATAACGCATTTAAAGTACTTTTTTTTATTAAACTGCACTATTTTTGGCAAAAAATTGCTATAATCGGATCCGGTATATTATTGCCGGATCCGGTTAACGTATAATAATGCCGGATCCGCCGGATTACCGGATCCGGTTTTCCGGATTGCAATCCCTAATACCATTCCTCAATTGCTAGATGCAACTTGTCTTAAGAGTCCGTAATCAATACCGTCATCGTCAGCGTAGAGGAGAGGATGTGTAAGCCAGGGGATGATGCAGACTGCAGCGTTAAGATCCCTACGCCCCAGCAGTGATATGTACGTTCTTCTCATACAAACGGCTGCCTCTTCATTCACGAACAGTAAAAACAAAAAATAGCTTAGGACTTCTCCTTTTTTGACCCACTATGCTAATATTGAAATAATTTGCTTCAAACCTTTTCAGCCAAACTATTCCTTTGGGCTCTCGGTTTCTAGATTTCATCCCTTCTGTTAGGTTTCTTGGAACCTTTCTTCGCTCTGAGAGCTTCCCATACTCATCTCGAGGAACCGAGCCAAAGACAGATTTGACGTCAAGGAAAGCCAAGTACGTAAACAATTACCGTGGTACAATATCTAATCGTGGTTTCATGATATTTTAAAGATATTTCTTAATAAGAAATGTGGTCATGGTTTGGCGCTCCGGTCAGAATCCTGCTTGTTCTTCCCGATTAGGTGCTCATCTATTGGTATGTAATGACTCTCCAATATGGATGTATATAGTTTGTAAGTAACTGGAGAGACTATATACACCCATATTTGAGAGTAATTACATACCAATAGATAAGCACCTAATTGAGAAAAACAAGCTGAATATATATGATGTATAGCATTTCCAAGTCAATTGTAACCCTTTTCATTTCAAATTTCACCTTTTCCATTTCAAATGTTATCTTTTCCAAAGAAATTGTCACCTTTTCCTTCACTTCTAGCCTTAAATATTCCGTTTTATTTATTGAAAAATAATTAGTTTAGTTAAAATTATGACTTTTTTAATAATTTTGGCATATCCTATCGCTATTTTTTTGTTTTTTTAGATATTTGATATCAAGTTCTGTTTTTTACTAGCTAATATTTAAAAAAAATAAATTATCGTCTATTTAGTTTTATGATAGTTATTGATTTTGAATTTTTAGAGGGGAGGGGTAGTTTTGGGAATAATTAATGTGTTTTCGGGTATTATAATTACGTTTTTCGAGCTGTTTTTTTTATCGCTCGCGAGCATGTTAACTCGCATTAACTTTTAATGTTTTTAATTGATATACGAGTTGATAATCGTGTTTTCGGGTCTTGTGATAACATTTTTCAACTGTGTTTTTTATATAATAAAAAACATAAAAAGTAAATTTTAGTCAAAACAAGCGAGAGCGATAAAACATACCGCTGGAAAAAACGTAATCATAGCCCCCAAAAAGCACATTAATTAATCCCTATGTCAATAAAAAACATTAAAAGTAAATTCGAGTTAAAATGTGCGAGAGCGATAAAAAAATAAAACTCAAAAAACCTAATTATAAGACCCGAATATAGATCCTTGTAACAATAAAAAGAAATAAAAAGTTAATTTTAGTTAAAATAAGTGCGAACGATAAAAAACACAGTTGAAAAATGTTATCCCAAGACCCGAAAACACAATTATCAACTCCTATATCAATTAAAAACATTAAAAGTTAATGCGAGTTAACATTCACGATAAAAAAACAGCTCGAAAAACGTAATTATAATATCCGAAAACACATTAATTATTCCCAAAAACTACCCCTCCCCTCTAAAAACTCAAAATCAATAACTATCTCAAAACTAAATAGACGATAATTAATTTTTTTAAATATTAGCTCGTAAAAAACAGAACTTGATATCAAATATCTAAAAAACAAAAAAAATGGCGATAGGATATACCAAAATTAATATAGAATATAAGGAGATCCTTAAATTGTAAATATAAAGGATTAGTGACATCTTCAAATTCAACGTAACTGAAAGGAACTTTCATCTGCCTGAAATTTAAATATATTGAGTTAAACAAGATTATAATCGAGAAAATTCAACTTCAAATAGGTACTTGGCCCTTCAACAAATCCCTAAGAATCAGTAGTTGCAGGAAACAAAATGGTGGATTCGGTTGAGAGTGTTTAAGGACCAGTTTATACTACAAGCTTTTAGCTAGGCGGCTGGAGAACAGGAGTCATAATTATTTAGTTATAATTTGTTCTGTATAGCCCTTTCATTATTATACTAAAGTTATTGTAATTTAATGAATCTCTTTATATTTCACCCATCTATTTATATTTTTATGTTTCAAATATTAATATCCTCTAATCCAGTGGTTCCCAAATGGGGTTCCGCGTTATGACATTAGGAAATTATTATAATAAAAAAATAGTTGCGAAGCCTTGCCTTCTAACAAGAATCACTCAGGCATTGTGCACTCATTAAATTGCGCGTGGTAACTGATAGGAAATAGGTATCTAAATAGCATTAATGCATTTTTATAATTCACTAAAAAAATATTTCATGGACTACATCTGATTCTGAGAGTCTGGATCAAATACTATCTTGGGTTTTCTTTAAGAACTTATTTCAAGTGTGTTCACTAAATCGTCATTGTAAGTCGGATAATAATAATAGGCTTACCGAACCCGAAGGTTCGATGCCCATACCACCAAATTCCGCCTACACAGACTCGTCCAATGTTCACCGTTCAAGCTCAAGGTCCCGAGATCAGCCTTAACGCAATCCTCCCATCTACGCTTCGGCCTACCTTTCGGACGCCTACCTGTCGGATCAGCGAATACCAACTTTCTCGGAATCCGCTCCTCATCGAGCCCAACAACTTTACTCGCCCATTTGAGTCTTCGCGATGCAATAAACTCAATTATATTCACAGGATACAAGTTCCGCAATTCCGCGTTGTGTTACCTTCTAAGCTCTCCAGTGGCCTCATCTCCCTTTGGACCAAATATTTTACGCAGTACCTTATTTTCGAAAACCTTAAGCCGTTGTTCGTCCTTCAAAGTAAGAATAATAGCTTTATAAATTCTAAGCTTTAAGTTTTTAGATAAATGCCGCGACCTAAGTAACTTACCAACTGAATAATAACACGCATTTTCCACCTTTAACCGGGACTTTATTTCTTCCTGGATTTAATATTTTCTAGTTATCATTGAACCTAAGTACTTGAATTTCTCTACGTGTTCAAAAGTATGCCCTTAAATATCAATATCACCAAGATCGCCACCGTTTCTGCTACTAATCATATATTTCGTCTTATCGGTATTTAATTCGAGTCCTATTTCTTTACCGGTTTTTATTAACACACTTGTATTTAGTTGTATGGTTTCCGTGTCTTTACCTAGCAGTACCAAATCACCCCAAAACCGGAATGTTAGTCGGATACAACTTAAAATTAAAACGATGATATTTAAAAACAGTTACTAAATCCATTTCAGAAATGTTCAGCGATGTTTTATTAAGCAAATTCATTTCATTATTTTTGCAATGAAATCTAGCATTGTTATAGAATTATTAACATTTATTTTCTACTTTATGGAAGGACATATTTTTATAGTATAATTAATTTGGAATGAAATTAAATCTGAAATTGGTGCATCATAAAGAATTTTTTTGTCATGAATCAAACATTGGTCAAAATGTTATTTATTCCAGGATTATCCTAAATAATTTCAGGATTCACTAATCCATGTTTATCTTAAAATCTATTCTTTATGAAACTGTTCTTATTTTTATAAATCAATATATTCTCTGAAAAAAATCACATTTTTTTATTATCTGCAGCATTTTTTTTTAATCATTTAAATGAACCCTCTGTTGAACTGAAAAGGATGTCCCTTAATTACAGGCACATCCTTGAACAAGCTGATACTGCGCCGATTACAGATTACATTTGTAATACATGAAATAGTTATCTACTTCTGTCCATCTTCTCACTTGTGTTCTGAAGCGAAATGACAAAAGAGGAACCCCTCTAACAATATTTAATGTTATATCATTTTTTAAATCATCGTTGGAAACATATGATTCAGATTAAATAATATAAAAATATAAAATTTTTACGTATAGCAGCATACTTTACATTACATTTTTTAAAATTAGGGTATAAGATAAAAAAATCTGGTGCAGGCAACACACGACTTTTACTTACCTCTGTTTTTAAAATCGAATAAAGAATTTTCAAACACAGATGGGGATAAAAATGAGAGAAACCATTACAAAATTGATTAAATTGAAAGTTTATAGAAACATGTGTTTTATTTAAAAATCTATCATATTATTATCTAAATAATCAATTAGTTTTATCGGCTTTTCATCACTCTTTTTTAAATTTCACAAGCTTGTGTATAAGATAATATTTTTAGTTTATTTTAAGTCATATGACTTTTAGTTTTCTACCGGAGCTACCACATACACACAGATACACACACAAACCTTTTTTCGGGACTTGGTTAGTTGGACTCAGAGGACCCTAAAACGTGTATTTCCGTCGAAAACTGGAATTCGAAAATTTTCACGATCGCAATACTTTCCCTTACTATATATTTCATATATAGGTAACTGAAAGTAAAATGTTGATCTATATATTTCTTCGAAATGAGATTGGAATCATTGATATTGGTTCAGAACTATGAGAGCATTTTGAATTCAACAACGGTGATATTCCATTTTCCTTTTATTTATTAATTGCTTTTCATATTAGTAATGTTAGTTAAACTTTATTTGTAGGTCAATGAACAATTTAATTGGGTTGCAAAATTATGTCAATTTGACTCATGAAAGTCCAGCGGTTTCCACTATCTCGGCCATATGTATTACAATATATTACATTAAAGCAGAGGGGATAATAGTATACCATCTTACGTCTACAAATACATGAAAATATTTTAAAAAATAATTAGTTTAATTTTTTTTATATATGTGTGATTTTTTCCAAAATTTTTAAGCCGAAATTGCGTAATCGGCCGATTTGCAGCAAGCACTGTGGACAAACGGATTTTTTTTTTTTTATCATTATTCGGTTTCTATGTATCTTGAAACGTAAGCCCTCATACCTTGAGGGGTGTAATTTTTTTCATTTTTAAAAATTATAAACTAAAATGAATAAATAAAAATTTTTAGAAGTATAATATATACAATAACCTTAGTTGCGTGCACCAGATTTTTTTTTTCATAACAAGATAGTCCGAGTAGCGGTCTAGTCTTTTTTTGTTCCTTTTGTAGAACTGACGATTGGTTTATCTGATTTCTGCGTTATATAGATCTATACAGGAAAAACTTCGCATGACATATTGCAATGACATGCTCAGTCGCCATGATGTGCCCGACCCTACTGGTTTCATTCTTCATTTGGATCATCGTTCCTGATCTTTGTCGTTCACAAGAGGAAAGGTATGCGGTGAGTATTGACGAATGAACGTGTCGAAAGGGTATTCCTCAGAACCAGAGGAACTGAATGTGGAAGAAAAATGTGTATATTTGTTTGTTTATTTAACGTCACTTTATGCTACTATGGCTAATCGGACGATGCTACAATAGGAGTCCTAAATTTTGCCTATCTAGGTTTTATTAGTATAGGGATCTTTAACGAGTACTTGACATCACACCTTTTAAGTCCCCTCCGAAGGACGGCATAACTAAGGATTTTTTACTTCCCATTAAAAAATCCTTGGACCACCTGCCGCTTTGAACCCGATACCTTTGGCATAGGAGCCTGTTATGCTAAACACCCAGCTACAATTGATCCCGAAAAATGTGTATAATTATATGGTATATATTAATAATGTATTGTTTTTACACAGGGACCTTACCGAATTTTGATGGACTGGATAGGCCAATGCGATGAATCAGGAACTCATCAAATCTACGCTACTAGCTCAAGGGTCAGTAAAATCAGCCGAACTGAAAAAGTCTACATGACAAACGTCACCTTAGAAATTCCTATTAGCGATGAATTGTCAGTAAGTATCAATGGATTATAGTAGCCAAATATTGTAATTTTCAATATTGTGTTGCCCAAGATATATAACCCATACCCTTCGTCGTAAATCAACAACTGCCTGCCTTAGAAAATCCTTAAATAAAGCACTGCTTGTCCTTGTTGAACAAATTCGATACCTAGTGCTTCACTTTGACAAAATGTTAACATGTAATCCGTACACTAGACTGAAAAGATATGAAACTGGGACTCAAAAAGCAATATGATTTTTTTCGTATCCAATGGTTTTTAGTTTTCTTTATTCTCCCTCTCTACCACTACAGCAGTGTGAAGGGGTTGCATGTAGAGCCTGACACTATTCCTATCCTGCAGGACTTCTTGATCCCTTACTCCTAAATCTTCTCGATCCTAATTTTCTATTACAACCTCAGCTGCTTTTGTTGAATAAGTAACTTGCTCGATCTTCCTTCCAGGTTAGTTCTTTTATTTTGTATTTATAATTTTATCTCATCCATAAGGAAATAAAGTCCCGGTTAAAGGCGGGAAATGCGTGCTATTATTCAGTTCCTAAATTACTTAGCTCGCGGCTTCTGTCTAAAAACTTAAAGGTTAGAATTAATAAAACTATTATTCATCCGACGGTTCTTTACGGATGTAAAACGTGGCCGCTTACTTTGAAGGATGAACAACGGCTTAAGGTTTTCGAAAATAAGATACTGCGTAAAATATTTAGTCCGAAGAGAGATGAGGCCACTGGGGAGTTTAGAAGGTTGCACAATGCGGAGTTGCGGAGTATATTAGTGAGTATAATTGAATCGATAGCATCGCGGAGACTCAAATCGGCGAGTAAAGTTGTTGGGTTCGGAGATGAACGGATTCCGAGAAAGTTGGTATTCGCTGAACCGACTGGTAGGCGTCTAAAAGGTAGGCCGCGGCGTCGATGGGAGGATTGCGTTAAGGCTGATCTCGGGAGCTTGAGCTTGGAGAACATTGGACGAGTCTATGTAGGAGTTTGGTGGTATCGGCATCGAACCTTCGGGTTCTGTAAGCCCATTATTATTATCTCTCTTCGTCTTACTCTTCAATTTGCTGAAATAGCGCATATCCATTGCCTGGAGACGGAATTGCAGCTGAGCGATAAGGGGCCAGAATTCGCTAGCATATCTTGGCATCACTATATTGTACACCTTGGAGACCTCTCTTTTATCAGTAAATTGAGAGATCCGATTAATTCTTTATTTATTTCTCTATTGATTCATGCTCATGTAGATGCTGTTCTAGATATTTGTTCCTCTGCTTGATCTTTGCCCCTAGTCTCATCGGTTTTCTTTTTTACTAACCTTCATAATTTTAGTTTTGCCAAGATTTATTTCTATGTCATTATCTCCAGTTCTTCCTGGAAAATACGTATCCTATTCTTCGTAAAATCCTAAATATACCCCTGTTAGTCACGAATAACCTGACCAAAATGGCCTTAATGTTTCATATGCTGCTGATTTGTTCCGTAATTGGGTTTCGAACCTTACTCCTTCTTAAATTCCTGTTAATCACTTCAGACATGCTAACTTAAAATTCTAACTGGAGTGCTACCATTCAAACTTCTTCTTCTTCTTTGGCTTCTCCTTATAGTGCCGTGTCAGAGTAGGGGAGCGTTTAACCACCGGATCCAATCCTCTCTATCCCCAGCGAGGTTCCTGCCTGGCGAAGATCCTTTCCTCTTCCTCTGCAAAGTTTGTCGACGTACTCCAGGTTGGACATCCTTGGTCGACCCCGAGGCCTTCTCCCATCTGAAACGTAATCCATGGTTTTTAGGGGGTCTCTGTGTTCCTCCATTCTAATGACGTGGCCGAACCACTTCAACTGACGGGTTTGCAGAGTTTCCTTTAATGGCGCAACCTCCAGTTCCTGGCGTATCCGTTCCTTCCTGACACGATCTCTTCTTGTCTTTCCTGCTGTTCTTCGCAGAAACTTCATTTCAGCAGCTGTGACTCTGCTCTCCTGCCGGTCCGTCAATATCCAGATTTCAGCTCCATACAAGAGTATAGGCAAATATACTGATTTAAAGATATGGAGCTTTACACCTCTACCCACCTCTCGCTTCCCTATTACAGTGTTTCAGATCTGATAGTAGACTGCATTTGCCTTCCTAATTCTGTTTGATATCTCTGAGTCTACTTTCCCAAATCTTTCTATTACTGTGCCGAGGTATGTGTATTCCGAAACCACTTCCATTTCCTCTCCGTTGCAGTATATATGGAAATCTTCCTCTTGCCTTCCCACTTGAAGTATCTTGCTTTTACTGGTATTTATTTTCATTCCTTTTCGGCTGAGCTCTTCTTGCCATTCAGTCACCGCTTGCTGCAATTTATCAACCGTGTCCGCCACAAGAACAATGTCATCCGCGTAGAGGAGAAGTTGAATCACTACTGGACGAAAGTTTCTATACCATATACCATTCAAACTGTTAAACAAAATTCAATTGTGATTGGTTCCACAATAAAAACATTTACTATATTTGTAATTATAATTTATTGACCGCGAACCGAACTATCTCCTTAATCATTTAACACACATACTATCAACAATTCAATAAGGAAAATAAATGTCAGAAATATATATACACACATATATATATATATATATATATATATATATATATATATATATATATATATATATATATATTCTTCTTTTTTTTTTACAGGCCACTGCGGACATTGCCAAATTTGGGAATGGTGGATATAGACCACATTTCATTCAAATGGATTTCCCACAGATGTGCACCTCCGTGAAAACCCTGACACCACGCTTATTCAACACTATTCTAAAATCTCTTCATGCCGATTGTCCTATGCCACCGGTGAGTATTGCTTATATATTATTACTTTCACCTACCTATATATGAAATATATAGTAAGGGAAAGTATTGCGATTGTGAAAATTTTTGAATTCCAGTTTTCAACGAAAATACACGTTTTAGGGTCTCCTTAGTCCAAATACCCAAGTACCGAAAAAAGGTTTGTGTGTGTGGTAAGAAAGCGACAAAGCGATAAGTCGTACGAAACCTAAATTTCATTTTTGAGACAACTATACGCCCGAGATGTTACAGAAACTTTTTAATCAAAATCGACTACCCAGAAGATCCACTTTATACTATGCATTTTGCACCTCTTTATGATTTTCTCAAAAACGGCTTTAACGATTTTGATTAAACTCGCTATATTAATGTAAAATTTAATGGGCTTAAATATCATGTATTTTTCATTCTGATTGAAATGTTTTTGGACGAATTTGATGACAAAGTTTTTGGTTAACTGGTAATAAGAACAGTAATATTGACGTATAATATACAGTTGGAAAGAAATAGATTTTAGTAAAAGTATTATCTGATACAAAGTGTTGTAAAAGGTAATATAAAGTGACGAATGAGGAATAAACTTATTACTGATTAACAATTTAACATTCTTATATTATTTAATCTTAATCATATGTTTTCAAAGGAAATGAATACACGTTTAATTAAAATCAACTTCAAATATTATTCAGATTGAATTATATTTGATAGTTTTTAAATTTATTTTAAAAGTCGAGGTAAGGGAAAGTCGTGTGTTGCCTGCACCAGATTTTTTTTGTTTATCATCGATTAAATACGTTTTTAATTTTTTTTTATTGATAATGATTTGATAAAATCTTGTTACTAACAATTTTGATTGATGTATTTAGCATTTATGTTTTCCTAAAGTCTGCTTGGTAGTCACCAACTGTGCTTTCTATGTAGGATATCTCTCCTGTTATAACGTGAAATAGCAAATACTTTACAAGCGGCATTAAGGAATTTTATACATATGTAGCTACTGCACTCTGTACGAGTAGTTCCCAACATTTTTTCTTCGGGTAATCGTTCATTCATTAATTTAAATGGCAAGTACTCCCTTAATCTTAATATTATTTTTTATTTTTTTATTTTTTTTTTTTTTTGGAGAGAGGGGGGCTACACCGTATTAAGAGCGTTTATTGCGAAATACCTCAACTAGAGAAACCTTTTATGTCTGAAATAATGGAATTGAGGAAATGGAATTAAGAAAAAAGAACCAGTCTCTAGGAATTTATTTCAATACCTAAAGCTTTGAGTGACTAAAATTTAAAACTAACCTAATATATAAAATTCTAGTGTCACAATGTTATTTACCATACTCCTCCGTAACGGCTTGGCCGATTTTTATGGAATTTTAAATGCATATTCAATAGGTCTGCGATTGGCTACTATCGTTTTTTCATACCCCTAAGTGATAAGGGCTGTCCACCCCTAACATTGTTATTTAATTTTTTGGACACAATTTTTTTTTATTATTTTTTATAATTTTGCATTCAGGAAGAAATAAAATCCCGGTTAAAGGTGGGAAATGCGTGTTTATTCAGTTGCTAAGTTACTTAGTTCGCGGCTTCTATCTAAAAACTTAAAGGTTAGAATTTATAAAACTATTATTCTTCCAACGGTTCTTTACGGATGTGAAACGTGGCCGCTTACTTTGAAGGATGAACAACGGCTTAAGGTCTTCGAAAATAAGGTATTGCGTAAATTATTTGGTCCGAAGAGAGATGAGGCCACCGTGGAGTTTAAAAGGTTGCACAACGCGGAATTGCGGAACTTGTATCCTGTGAATATAATTGAGCTGATTGCATCGCGGAGACTCAAATAGGCGAGTAAAGTTGTTGGGCTCGATGACGAGCGGATTCCGAGAAAGTTGGTATTTGCTGATCCGACTGGTAGGCGTCCGAAAGGTAGGCCGAAGCGTAGATGGGAGGATTGCGTTAAGGCTGATCTCGGGAGCTTGGGCTTGATTGGTGAACATTGGACGAGTCTGTGTAGGCAGAATTTGGTGGTATCGGCATCGAACCTTCGGGTTCGCTAAGCCTATTATTATTATTTTATAATTTTGCATTGTAATATAATATAGTTATATAATACGTGTATATAACCCTACATTTTCACACTTCCATCACCAACCCCTATTTTGTAATAGTTATTTTAGTAATTTAATAATTTTTCATCCCGCTCGATAATTGATTAATTATCACTTGGTAAGTTATCCCCGAAGGTAGACATACCGGTGTCACACCACAGCCAGCAAACAGCACGGAGTAGGGCCGGCCGGTCTCCTCTTTCTCTCACACAATAAGCCTTCTCTCACTACCTCCACAGTTTTCAGTCATTATTATTGTTTATGCAGCAAGCGTAGAAGTAACCTTTACAATTATCGTTTTACTATCTCAGTGTAACTCATGTTTTTCACACGGACAATTATACGTGACATGCTCTCGAGTGGGTAAACCAACCAATTTGTTTGTGTTAGCAGAAGATGGGATAACAAAAAATGTTGTTCACGCTATTGCATTTGGAGATTGATATTGTTTGTTAGTGTTTCTGTCTTAACTAATTAATGATATATCTAATTTTTAGGGATAAATTATAAAAAATTAATGTTTGGTGTTTTATTATATTTATATTCCCTAATCGTTCACAGCGCTCCTGCCTCTTTCGCTCATTTCACATCCTTACACACTTAGATAGGGAGTGGCGTGGTCTAGTGGATAGAGCGCTTGTCTACTGTGCTCCGGGTCCTGGGTTCGAATCCCGGCTGTGACGGAATATTATTTATTCTGTTATTTCAGCCGGGGAAACGTTTCTGGGGTTTGGAGACCCTCCTGGGGCAGACCCAGCCTCTATAAAGTGGATACCCAAAAATTGGGGGGAAAACCTGGCGGCTGAGCGTGATCTCGGTCGAATCACCTCATTCCACATATGTTACCTACTTACATTTTGTATAATATCATCTATATCAATGATCGACTAATGGAACTGAACACTGAATTTATGAACTGACACAAAGACAAACTGAATTAATTCATCCAATAGACAAAACACACCGTTTCTTGAAGTCATATCCGACTAATATAGAACCAAACCGCTTGCAACAGTGTTTTCATCAATCTGGTACATTTGGGTACATTTGTGATTTTCAAATTTTTTTAAAGTGTTTTTCATGCATTGAAAACCGGTATTTTCTACTAAAAACCGGTTTTCTTATTTCATGATTTTCTCCCCCGAAACCGGTTTTTAAAAACCGACAAACCATACTAGAAATTATATCATTTGCTATGCTAAATTTGTCTCTGCTAGCCGCTTTAGGCTACTTCAACACTTACTAGACAAACGATCAAACCTTCCTCTGAACTACAAAAGGCTCATCTACATGACTATTATAAGACCAATCTGGACTTACAGAGTAGAGCTTTGGAGCTCTACTAAACCATCAAATTCTTCCCGCATCCAATCCTTACAATCCAAAATCCATTGTAAAATCCTCAACGCTCCTTACTTTGTCACGAATAAACTTATCCATAAAGACCTTAATGTTCCCTAAGTTACTGATTTGGCCCGGACCAGGTATCAATCCTTTCCTGACAAACTCCATTCTCACTCTAACCCACTAGTTTCAATCCTTTCTTCCTCTTCAATTCCGGATAATCCTCCGAGGCGCCCGAAAAGGAAATGGCCCCGGGACCTTCTACTTTAGAATATTTTTAGAGTGCTGCCACTGGATAGTGTCTCTACATGTTTTTCATGACAGTTTTGTATATTACCATCACATTTACAAGATGAAAAAAAATTTGTCTCTGTCGAGAATGGGTGGTTCTTACTAAAAACCAAGGCTTCACAAATATTTAACTTCAAGATAATTTAATATTATCCTCCAATGACACCTCAACGCCGCCTGAGCACCGTCAGCGGACCACCGGGGTTCCTCGGATCACTTGTTTGGAACCACTGCCGTGTTCGGCCCCTTCCTCTTAAAAAATGGGATAAGAATAAATTCCTTCGATCAAAACATATAATAAATGATTTATACACGTTGAAAAAGTGATATTTTTTTTTTTGCAGGGGCATTACGAAATAAACGACTTGGACGTTGTTAAGTTCGAAATCGGCTCAAGATTGCCGAGTTTCCCTTACGGCAAGTACAGGACGGACTTCAGCGGGCTTTTGAATGGTACTTTGGTCGGATGTATCAGGTTCTACGTCGAGGTGATCCCTGAAAGGAAACCAAGGCAGCAGAAGAAACGCAAGCAGAATTCATCACTTCTTTGAATAATATCAATATTTTACTAAATGTATTTTTTTTAAAACTGCAAATTATAAAACATAGGTTTATAATTCACATATAATTATTACCAAACCAAATATATAATGTTGCTAATCACACTAATTATTATTTCAGTTTGGCCTTTTATTTATCATAATATATACCTTAGTAATAACTATGTAAAAGTGGCAACTTTTGTTTTTTTTCCAAGTTCTATCGGAGGTACACTGAGAAGGAGAATTATTCAAATAAAATAATGGCAGTAAACATCTGTGTTCAAACCATAATTTCAGAAGACATATAACTATCCAACTAACTTGACTATAGTCAAGCGAGACGATAGTCAAGCTGCTATTGGAACTTTGGATAGCTACATGTCTTGGTCCTAGTAGTTGGGGAGTAGTTAGGGAGATATATATATATAAAATACCCATATATATCCTTTTTGTTGCCTTATAATTATTAACAACAAATTAGCCCGACTTGTCCAGAAGTATGTTCCTTGAAGGGGAGAGTTATCAGTGCTATGTATCGAGAACACTGGAAGGTGAAGGAATATTTTTGAATCGTATAAAATAGACAGTTTCCGGGCGACAAGCAGGAAGGGTTCTTAGAAGGGCTACGCAAAAAACTGCACCCCTCCACTGCTTGGGAGAGATAGCCCTTTACCTGAGGAGTCTGAGCCGGACGGCAAGAGAAGCGGAAGTCAAGCCGCTGACGGAAGAGGTCGGGGGGGTCAAGCCAGGGAACAAATATGCAGATATGTTAAAAGGTACCTTCATGTTATATTATATGGTAAATTTGAAGCTCAGTATTCTCGATAATAACAATGCCTCGCTGTATCATGTTTTTGTGTGTAATAATAAGTGCTATATTATAAATAAATGTATATTTTAAGTTAATCACTTTATTACCCTTTATGCCACCGAACAAAGTACAAGAATCAATGATATCCATTTGTAGCTGGGAGGGAATATAACAAAAATATTATTTGATAAGATGTTTAATATAAATTAAAATACACAATTATAATAAACATTTATTAGACATAATTATATTGAATTTGAAAATTTAAATATCTATAAAATTACAAATATACATAAAACTAATAAATAATACATTCCAGAATTACTAACTCATGTCCTTAGAAGAGATGAACGACGAGAAACAAAGCAGTGGAATGGAGATCAACAAGACGCCGCAATAGGGATATGAAATAACGGTGAAGTTGTAGACAAATGAGAGAAAATGAGCGCTGGGACTTCTTCTCTTGTCCTTTTATAGAGTTATACCTACCAAGCCTCCTCGCTGGTTTTGATTGGCTGAAGGGAAGCAAAAGGAGAGACAAAAGGGCTGCCTGGTTTCATTGTCGACGTCTTCTGAAAACGGGGCTCTTCTCTGTCGGTAACATGAGAAGCTAATCTCTTAATTCCTCTGATCTATGAGGCCGCTGTCGTACTTTCTTCATTCTCAAAATACTATTCTTATAAAAATTCTAATACTTAATAAAATATATATTAATCCTTATTATGGTATGGTCAACATACCATACCGTAATAATATATATATATATATATATATATATATATATATATATATATATATATATATATATATATTAATAATAATAACTGGCAGAGGAGCTAAAGCAACTCTATAGATTGGAGAGCTGTGGGATTTACCCTATTATACTATCTTGTAATGGCCTGATTCCAGAGAGTACGCTAGAATCATCCAACAGCTAGAGCTACCTGTAAGGATTCTAGCGGAGGTTCCGCGAGCAGTCGTTCTAGGGACAGCAGCCACTGTTAGAAAATTTTTAAATATAACATAATTAGAGCCTAACCCTTGACTCATTGAGTCCGGGTAGGTGAAAATTTCCAGCGAAAGCTGAGAAAGTGCGAAATAATAATAATAATAAAAGGCTTACCGAACCCGAAGGTTCAATGCCCGATACCACTCCAAAGTTCACCGTTCAAGCTCAAGCCCCCGAGATCAGCCTTAACGCAATCCACCCATCAACGCTTCGGCCTACCTTTCAGACGTCTGCCTGTCGGATCAGCGAATACCAACTTCCTCGTAATCCGCTCCTCACCTAGCCCAACAACATTACTCGCCCATTTGAGTATCCGCAATGCCATCAACTCAATTATATTCACAGGATAAAAGTTCCGCAATTCCGTGTTGTGCAATCTTCTAAACTGCCCAGTGGCCTCATCTCTCTTCGGACCAAATAGTTTACGCAGTACCTTATTTTCGAATACCTTAAGCCGTTGATATATATATATATATATATATATATATATATATATATATATATATATATATATATAAAGTATATATACCGCACGTCGCTGTGAACGAGCGTTCCTCAGCATCCAGTAACTTGACATAAATTCCGAAAAAAATCACCTTATCATCTTATTAGCAATTATAAAAAGCGGCTAGATATACAAGTTGAACTAATTTGATTAGTAACTAAAGGAGAAAAACACTTTTAGGTAATTTTTTTTTTTACGAACCTAAAAATAGTAATGGTAATAGTAATATGCAAATATATTATATCGTAAAGCTAATAATTTTAAGAAAAATGTTATCTTACATTCAAAGTTGTGAAAGCTGTACGACGAATACGGCATAAAGTTAGGTTATTTATTTAATATAAAACATATGTTTCCAACGACACAATATACTTCTTTAAAACTTTAAAATAAAATTGAACTTTATATGATTCCTAAATTGGTGTTATCATTAGAGGTAAGTGAAAGTCGTGTGTTTCCCGCAGCAGATTTTTTTTTTCATAGATAATAAATCGGTTTGTTCCATTTTCTTATATAATGCGGGACAATTGAAAATGTTAAAAAAATATAGCATTGATTTTTTTCTATTGTAGAGAAAGACTATAAAACAGCGATTGAAATTCAGGCGAACACATTTTCAATAATACTGGAAGGAATTAGTCCGGGTGGCGGTCATTAAGTGAAACAACTGAATAGCTTCAACTATTTTATTGTTTGCCAACGTTTCGACCCCCACTTGTGGGTCATCATCAGGGCGTGTTGTAGGCGAGTGGGAACTCGCTTATCAGTTTCCACTCGCCTACAACACGCCCTAATGAAGACCCACAATGGGGGTCGAAACGTTGGCAAATAATAAAATAGTTGAAACTGTTCACTTGTTTCATTTACTGACCGCCACCTGGACTAATTCCTTCCAGTAATTCTCAACGGTCAACTAATTATATCCACAATTTTCAATAATAGATCAATCAGTGGTCAAAATGTTAACAAATGTATTTTGGGATTCACTAATCCTTGTTTCTCTTAAAACATTTTATTTATATAACTGTTCTCATTTGTTTTTAAATATATAACTATCTGGAAAACCATGTTTTAATTATCTGTATCATTTTTTCAATTTTTTTTTTTTTTTTTTTAATATTCCTAGACAATACAAAATCAATCCTCGAAAGTTGTCAAGTTATAGCAAACCACCAATTAGGCTTTCGTGCTTACCACCCAACTGTGAAATAATGCCATTGTATAGTTGATATTATCTCTGTTGCTTTTGAGAAAAAGAAAAATTGTTCACTAATTTTCCTTGACATTGAAAAAGCGTTTGCTCAAAAGGTCTAATTTGGAAAATAAAACCGCACCTGCCTCCTACTAATTTTCTAATTCTTCAACCTTTCTTTCTCGGCAGGTTCTTCTTTATTTCCTTTGATTCTTCCATTTCATCCTTCTTTCCTCAAAACGCCGGCTTGCAACAAGGTAGCGTATTAAGTCCTCTTCTCTATTCTGTTTACACTTCCGATTTTCCTTTTCACCACTATCTCTGACGTTACTGACGATACAGTACTTCTTTCTTCTCACAGAGATCCTATCACGGAAAGTAGTTAAAATCGACAACAATGCAGTACCTTCAAAACCCTACGTACGATACCTAGGACTGCTACCAAAACGTTACAAACAACTCTCACATCTATTGGACTATAGATCATCACTAAATTTTCATAACAAGCGACTAAAATACACCACTCAACTCAGACCTATTTGGAAATACGGAGCAAAACTTTGGGGTTCTGCAAAACACCTACACACAAATAAAATACAAATAATTGAATCCAAATTTTTACCAAAAACATTTTCACGCATCGTGGTATGCTTCGTATAATAAACATCCCAACAGTAAATTTTACATTCACGACACATATAAAACGTTTCATTCATCGATCCATAACTACCCAAATAAATTTTACTTCGCTTTATTCCTCCTTTTTACTAGGCAAACCGCAAAGAAGACTTAATAGAAGAACAGCGAGGGATCTACTAAACTAATTATCAATTAAAAATAATTTGCAGGACCCTGATAAACCGGTCAAAATTACTCCGAGAGTGATCGGGTTTGAAACAGGGTGACTCCCTTTCACCTGTGTTATTTAATATAGCTTTAGAAGATGATGTGTACCAAGAAAGGTTTAAATATGGGTGACAAGATTCCGGTTTTGGGGTATGCCGATGATCTGGTACTGCTAGGTGAAGACACGGAAATCATACAACTAAATACAAGTGTGTTAATAAAAACCGGTAAAGAAATAGGACTTGAATTAAATACCGATAAGAAGAAATATATGCTTAGTAGCAGAAACGGTGGCGATCTTGGTGATATTGATGTATCAGGGCATACTTTTGAACAGGTAGAGAAATTCAGGTATTTAGGTTCAATTATAACAAGAAAAAATGAAATCCAGGAAGAAATAGAGTCCCGGCTAAAGGTGGGAAATGCGTGTTATTATTCAGTTGCTAAGTTACTTAGTTCGCGGCTTCTATCTAAAAACTAAAAGGTTAGAATTTATAAAACTATTATTCTTCCAACGGTTCTTTACTGATGTGAAACGTGGCTGCTTACTTTGAAGGATGAACAACGGCTTAAGGTTTTCGAAAATAAGGTTCTGCGTAAAATATTTGGTCCGAAGAGAGATGAGGCCACTAGGGATTTTAGAAGGTTGCACAACGCGGAATTGCGGAACTTGTATCCTGTGAATCATCGCGGAGACTCAAATGGGCGAGTAAAGTTGTTGAGCTCGATGAGGAGCGGGTTCCGAGAAAGTTGGTATTCGCTGATCCGACAGGTAGGCGTCCGAAAGGTAGGCCGAAGCGTAGATGGGAGGATTGCATTTAAGCTGATCTCGGGGGCTTGGGCTTGAACGGTGAACATTGGACGAGTCTGTGTTGGCGGAATTTGGTGGTATCGGCATCGAACCTTCGGGTTCGCTAAGCCTATTATTATTATTATTATTATTAGGACCCTGATCACCTAAAACATGAGACCAGATCACATTCACAAGATGCGCAGTAACGCAGTTGCGAATATAAATAATAATAATTTAAAAAATTTCATCATTTAAGGTAACACCTGTTTTACTGGATAGGATGTTCCTTAATTACTGACATATCCTTGAACAAGCGGTCGGTATTGTTAGATGATAGATTACATTTGTAATACATGAAATAGTTATCGATGGTGTCCATCTCCCGGCCTTTGGCCCGGGGAAAATGACAAATTGGAGGACTCCCTTAAACAATATTTAATTTGTTATCATTTTTTTAGTTGCGTTATTACTTTGACTTATCTATATATGAAATATATGGTAAGGGAAAGTATTGCGATCGTAAAAAAATTCGAAATCCAGTTTTCATCTGAAATACACGTTTTAGGGTTCCCTGAATCCAAATGACCAAGTACCGCAAAAAGGTTTGTGTAAGTCCAGCGCAAAAACTTAGAACCCTACGAAACTGAAATTTCATATTTAATGCAACTATGCTACGTAGGACTTCTACTTGACAAACGTCTAACATGAAATCCGTCAACAAGACTGAAATCACAAGAAACTGCTCGCCAGTTTCGAGTATTTTAACGCTTACTGGACAGACGCTCTAACCTTCCACTTCACTACAAAAGGCTCATCTACATGACCATCATAAGGCCTATCTGGACATACGGGGTTGAACTTTGGGGCTCCTTCGAAAAATCCTCAACGCTCCTTACTTTGTCACGAATAAGCTCATCCATAAAGACCTTAATATTCCTTATGTAGCTGATTTGGCCCGAACCAGGTATCAATGACAAACTCCACTCCCACTCTAACCAACTAGTTTCAATCCTAGCTTCCTCTTCCATTCCTGACAATCCTCCGAGGCGTCTGAAAAGAAGATGGCCTCGAGACCAGTTTAGATTATCTATTGGAGTGCTGCCAACGGGCAGTTTTTCTTTATGTGTTTAATCTAACAGCTAATTTACTAGATGTATTAATAAATAAATAAAAAGATAAAAAAAAACAACCATTCGCCCGAGATGGTACGGCAACTTTTTTAATCAAAATCAGCTAACCAGAAGAGCCACTTTATACCACGCATTTTGCACCTTTTTACAACTGGACAGACAGAATGTAGGACCCCCACTGTAGCATCGTCTGATTAGCCACAGTCGCAATTAGTGGCGTTAAATAAATAAAGAAACAAACAAGTATCTGAAATCGCCAATGCTCGGGACCAAAATTCTACTTCCCCTCTAAAGAACAGCATTACCAAGGATTCGTTACTCCTTTTAAAAATACCTCGAGCCATCTGTCGGGTTCGAACCTATAACCTGGTGTATAAAAGGCTGTTATGCTAGCCCCTACATCACAGGTGATCCCATCAACTTTATTTTTCAATATGCTCACATGCTAAAACTCCAAAAGTTTTTCATGTAACAGTAGAATTGAACATGCTCAATCATCATTAAATTATACTATTTTGTGTTGCAGCACAGCATTAGATAGTCTCGGATTTAGATCTATTGGTTTAAATAATTTCTGGCTCTGCTAAATGGTAATACGTGATTTAATAAAACCCAAATTTATTTCTGGGAGGGTAGTTGATGTTAATTTTAGGTATTAATTGAGGAATGTAATCATCCATACTTGTAAAATATATCAAATGGCCGAATATTTTAAAAGGAATAATCAAAACACTTCTTTGGATTGCCAAGATTACTGTGATGAATGGAGCTAATTTTTTAAATAATTTTTGGAGCTAAACAATGGGTGTAGACAGAAACTATGTTGGTCGATACAAGATTTAAAAACGCAATAAATTATTACAAAATGTTTCATTATTTTAGAATAATTACATAATGGTATTACAATTTATATTACAGTGCTGGCAACTAACATATGTGTATTTAATTTAATATTTATTTATTAAGATATATTACAATTTGTTTCTAAATACATTAGTAATAGTGATATGAGACCACATTCACACAATATATACAGAAAACAATGATAAAGTCAAATTACATAAAATATAAATATATAACAAAAAAACAACCTATAATTGAGATAAATACAAATAAATGTAATAAAGAAGTAAGAAATACATTAACATCATAAACATATGTGTATAGCAATAAATTAATAAAAGAACTTAAGGAAAAAAATATAGCTAAACTATTAATTTATGCTCAATAAAAATGGTGAATTGCTCTTCTTGGAACTTATATTCTACGTCTCCTCCGAGGAACGGCATAACCAAGGATTTAATATCTTTAAAAAAATACAAGAGACATCTTCCGGATTTGAACCCAAGACAAAACCTCCGTCCTCATTTTTTTTTTCCAATTCCTTTCGTACCCACTTTATAGAAAGCCTGGGCGTACACCAAGGTCTAATGTGAATCGGTTTTAATTAAATTCCTTCGAACAATCGTTAAAGCTCTCTAGTTCATAGCCAGTACCCTACATTATTACCCTAATATTTAATTTATATATAATTGATCTCACCCAAATTCTTTAAATTTCACCAGAACCTTGCGTATCATCCTAATCACTTAGCACAATCTCTTCCAGATCCAAAAAAACCATCCGATCCTCCTCGAACGTTGATAAGGCAGAGGCTTCAAAACCTTTTTTAAATACATATATTTGAGATCTGGCAATGGCTAGATTCTCAGTTCACCCTCAGAAGTGCGAAACGTTTGTTATAACGCTCATTCAGGATCATACGACCCTAAAACTTGAGATGCGGCTGAGAGAGAAACAAAGGGGGTCTCGAGACTTGCTTTTTACTACAAAAGTGGGGGAACAAGCCTGTATCATCCTCTTCTGCTATAAAAATTCATGTACTAAATTTACGATAACTGAATATCAACATTTTTAATGAAAATAAGAAAATGAGTTCCTCTGTCATTAAAATGCCATGGTACCTCATGAGGGAGACTGTACCCAGTGAATCCTCATCCTGAAATTCAGCGGAACTATTTTTTCTAGCCAGAGGGTTCCTCATCAAACTCCTCTTCAACCTACGCTGTTATATATCATGTCAGATGTAGCCATCGTTTGTAATATTTTGTTTATTTTTCCCTTTAATTTTAGTAAAATAGTTTTTGAATCAATAAAATGTGGTTTTGTATTTATATTTCTGGTCGAAATGTACTCCAAATTATACTGTTCAATTAGAATCTGGACGAAATCCTTTGAAAGTATAAATTTTTAAGAAAATTATTAATTTTTGTATGAAGCTCCTTTCAATGCTTGAAAATCGACTGTCACGCAAATGCCTTGTTAAACTCATTAACGTGGAAACAAAAAAGAAAGACACAGGTTTTAATTGGATCTCATAAATAAGAAAATTAGCAGCAGATAATTATATTGAAGAAGACTTTTTCGAAGAGCTAAAACAGATTTTTTTACTTATCAATAAACATTTAATCATTAAAAAAGTAAAGTATCGTCTCTACTCTATAGACAATGAAAGAGTTCTCAACTCTAAATATAATCCACTTTATAGAGCTATTTGTAACTTTAACAGCCCTCACCCTCAAGATTCGTTAACTTAACTTGTTAATGTATGTAAGCTGAGACTTGTTAGCCAACTAAGAATATCTGATATAGAAAATTTTAAACTTTTTAATAAGAATACCTGTTTCAATATAAAACAGGAGGAAAATTTAGATGGTATCAAGAACATATCACTGAAAGCTTAGAGCACATGTCATTACAATGTCATACACTCAGTATTGAAAGGGAATATTACCTGGCGAATTAGATCGTTCAAAACAGTAAACTGCTTCGAAAACATTCTCAAAATTGATGATGTGGAAAAGATAAATAAAATTTATTTTTCCTGCTAAAAACTATATACATTTAAGGAGACAAATCCACATACTTTGTGTGACAATATTTACTGAGATGTCCCAGTATGCAATTGGAATTTACATATTTATTTATATTTATGCTATTTTCATTTATGTATGTATTTATAACCATACCATTTGTATGTTTACATATCTATGATATTATAATTTAATACTAACAACCACCAACACGAAAAGGACCAAACTCCATGACTTATAGTCTATAATAGCCAAAAAACTAAAAGTCTATCTATTCTTCCCCTCAATATAAAATTTTGTATTCCTTAATTCACAAGCCTGGCAGACATTCTTAATTTTAAGAATCTTGAAATTTGACGACTCAAACATCATTATACTTTATTTTTTCCTCTCAAATAAATGGAAATACACCTATCTTCTGGAAAATAGTAAATGGAGAGTATATTTTTTTACTTATTTAAATATTTCCTGACAATTCTGCAGGTATCCAGCAGAACTAGTTTAAGGTTTAATTTTAAATTCTTTAGAGTTAGGCCAAGTTCTTCCACACCATCTTCCATGCTTTTTAGAATTAGAATATTTGGAGAGAGACCTATTGGAGTCATTATTACTTTTTCCTGGTGGTAAAGTGATTTTAGCACTAAAGAAAGTTCTTGGTATTTTCTGATATTCGGCTCTATTGCTCAACAGGTTGGAGTCACTTTGGATACATCAATGATTCTAGCCATTTTGTTGGTTTTATGTAGTATCAAACATATCCAGGCGATTGTGCATCACTTCATCCCAGTAGACTTTTACACCTTTATTTTCGATAAATTTTTCTGGGGTATAACGATAATAGAGTAACTCTTTATCACCCAACTCCGCACAACCTTTGGTGGTATATTTTGGCAACATTACTATGTCTAATCAAATAGTCTGTTTCAGCTAAACTCTCAAAACCATTTATCTCATCTTCAATAGACTCCATGGGTCTTGGAGCAAAGAAGACATCTATCTGTGTCCATGTTTTCCTGGTTCTCGTTGCAAATACTTGTTCCTGTATAGCAACAACAAACCCATTTATTTTTTATTAATTAAAATGTTTCATTTTGAAAATATTAAACCAAAAGCATTTATATAGGATATTTTTTTTCCAATTTCTTTTAATTATCTGTTTTCTAATTTATATAAAAATTTCCTATTTTATGTTATTTAAAAAAAAAAGTAAATATTCTCCCACAAATTTCCACACAATGGTTTATTATTAACGAAAAATGCGAAGCATATCAAATATATAAGGTTGTTTTTCACATAATATCATATCAAGTGTGTTTGGCCTTTTTCTTTAATATTGTATATTGATATGCAGGCAATTAAGTAATCTAAAATTTTGAGGGAGAAAGGTTTTTTTTTATTTCTTCTACTACACAAGAGTAGTTTTTCCACTGTTGATAAGTAATCATATTCTTTCTTAAGTCACTAATCATTGAAATTTAACTAAAAATAATTGAGATCAATTGTTTGCTTCCAGCTATTCAGAAAAGCTTCATAATATTGGTCATTTGTTTGGGTCACTAATTCTATGAAAGTATTTTCTCTGACAACATAATATTGAAAAAGAAAATATTTGAATGAAGGGTGGATTTTTGACAATAGAGTATTTTAGAGGACAGATAGGAGTGCTCATATGTTTTAGTTTTGAAGGAATTTATTTATTATTAATTTTTACAAGCAATTTTACTCAGATTACACCAAATAAATTACTTTACAGGTGAATATAAATTAACAATACATATATATTGACAGCTGGACAAAGTGAGCCCATGACTGTGTGGCTAAAACACTAGTCTAGCACTCTGAAGGTGGTAAGTTCGAATCCCAGTCCTCGAGGGAGTTTTTCAAGCATATAATTAAATGGGAATTCACTCACAGCCTCTTCCCGGGTATGTGAGACCCGTCAGCCAACTGGTGGCCACTCACAAAAATAGATATAGGGAGCGATAACTCTACCCAAAAAATATCATCGAGAATTGAGAGTGTATTCTCACAGCTTCTTTAAAATAATACAAATTTTGGACTGTTCCTTTTGAGGGATCTTTTAGAATAAAATAAAAACCATATGAATGTTTTTTTCTGTTCAAGGAACTATTTTTATATCATTGTTAAGATTAAAAAGAACTAAAAGCGGTTAAAAAATAAATGTTTTTAAAGATCAGGAAATTAGAATTTATAGGAAATTCATATTATTTTCTTTTGATATACTGTTATATTAAAAACAATATAATCATAATATAAATATATCATATAATGTCAATATCAAACTATAAATAACAATATTTAATTATTTATTTTCAGTGATGTGGTCCTGCAAGAACCAGGGTCTCTCTTACAACTCTTTTCAATTCTCTCCTATCCCAGGCAAGCATATGTCATCTATGATATGTTTTTGACCTGCTGCTTTTCTAAGGCAGCGGTACCTTCAAAAACTAGCTTACTTAATATATTTAATCTATATATAAACTATATTTAATGATACCATTGGATTTCCTCTCCAAAGGTATCATGTTTACCAATCCAAGAGGTGGCATGCAGGGTAAGATTTAAGTAAACAAGATTCAATTAATACATTACTATAATTATTAATTTACACATATCCATTATATTCACACATTGCCTAGAACTCTGATTGAGAATACTGAGGGACATTTTCACCACTACCTTTGCCATACAATATTACAAATAACGAGATACCTTTAAAACACTGTCGGCTGGCGAAGGTGGATTCATCTTAAGACGCCCATTCTCTGCTTCATCCTCCAGCTGCTCTCAGAACCCCGACGGCCACCTCCTCTTCTTGTAGATGGAACCCGACTCACTCTTCTTGAGGATAAAACTTGACTCCCTCTTTCGAATCCTCTCCTCATCGTCGTCACCTCGGGCAGTTGGTGCCACCTGCCACACCAGTTCAACAGCTCTTATCTCGAGTTACTGAGATCCAAGGCCTAAATTACAGCCTTTCGATGAGAATCAGAAACCTTTCAGCTCTTATGCATTATGGTTAGAAAAATTTTTCAGTCTAAAAAATCTTAAAGGAAATTCATACCCAGAAACGGATCAGTGGAAAGTACAGGTACTACTAAATAGCAATTGCAAAATCCTTCACCTCCAGGTTTTGTACCAAAGAGGTCAACAAGCTCAGGCCAACAGATAGACTGTCCTACCATTGACATTAAAAGTTAGTTGGGAGGAATGTTCCAACTTTATTATATGTTGTTATATCTGTAATTTATTTGATAACAAGATATGATCAATTGAACACTTGGAAAACTATTATTATCGAAGTTATATATATTTGTGTTTATATTTATTAAAACAGAAATTGTTTAATCAAAATTCTTGTTCTTTATACACAACACTATTATTCATTTCCTTTAGCACATCCTCTACTTCATCCTGCCACCTAAGACATTGTATTGCTCTACTATGCCTACAACCTGGCCAGTCATTGAGAAGGGTTTGGGAATAGATTTCCTTGGTACCTTCTCAGCCATTGGACAATAACAATATAAATATAGAACAATACATTAAAATATTAATTAAAATTATGTAAAAGAATAAAAATATATAGAATCTTAATAATGACAAATTATGATATTAAACCTTAACATACAAATAAAAACAAAAATAAAACATTCACAAATTAAAGATTACAAAAAAGAGATAAAATAAATTAAATAAGTGAAAAAAACAACAACACTTGAATAGTTGGGATCACCTGTGATATGTTGGCCAAAGGTCATAGTTTCAAACCCTTATTTATGCCATCCTTTGGAGCAGGCATAAAAAGGTGGTCCCAAGCCTATGCGATGTCAGGTACTCATTAATCCTTCTAATCCCTATCCTAATTAAACCTATATAGGCAAAATTTAGGACTCCCACTTAGTCACAGTAGCATAAAGTGACAATAAATACAGAAACAAACAAACTTAAATAGTTATAATTAATAATAATAAAACTGCAATTAAGATTATTTACACCAATATTATCATTGACTATTGTTATCATTTTTTTTTTTTTTTTTTGTTCTGTAACTTACTTAACCATAACTGATGATACTGTAAAAATATCAATATCAAACATATTAACAAACTGGTAGGTTATGTCTAGCATTCTCATGATTTTTTATAATAGTTGGTAGGATGATAGTAAGGTGGAAAATACATCATTTATGTTGGAACTCTAATGTTAAAAAAATACAGTAATCCTGGCAGTTAATATACTTATATAAACATTAAAAATCAAAAGAAATTCTACTCTTTTTCATCTACAGTGTAATGTTATACTGTTGTAATCAATATTTTCAAAATTAATGGTCTGTTTGAATACAATTTTTCATAAAAAGGTATGTTGAATTGTTTTGAACTTTAAGTGGGCATTATTTAAAAATGTGACCATATGCATGACATATATTCAAGTCAACTTCTAACTAAAGAAAAAACAACTCCTTCAATTTCATTGATAATGATTTGGTAGGCCTATAGATGAAGCCATGTATTCTTCTAGCTTTCGAGGAGATAAAAGAATAATGGTGATTAAAATAAAATACCTAATTTTCTAATATCGTAAACTTTATCAATATTGGTATTATTTATTGAATATTGAAAATTGATTAATGGTTGTAGATCTATTGAATAGACTAAAGCTGGATTTTTTAATGTTTAAATCTATACAATTATTATTGCATCACTTTCATTCTGTATTCATTTATAAAAATTTAATTCATTTACAAACATTAAAAAATTTACATGATTGAATATGTTGCCAATAACATTAATGAAAATATTAAATACAAATTTAACTAAATGGGAATCCTAGATATATCTGATGATGTAGTCAGTTTTCTAGATATATGACCGATTAAATCAACCAATAATTTTTGGTTTGGTAATTTTAAAACTTAACCAATTAAAAATATTTCTTAGAATTTCAAACATATGAAATTTATTAAGTTATGTACAATCGTGATAGGATCCCATCCTCTCCTTAAAAACCTTACACCAATCCCAACACTGTTTCTCAATGATAATCCAATAAAGTTTCACCAAACCGTTAAAAACCTAGGACTCACCCTCGATCAAACCTTATCCTGCAAAAACCATATCTTCGAAATCTCTTGTCGCACATTTTCAACCTAAATTACCTTCGTCACCTTCTTCCTTTAGAAACCCGTAGGCTTTTGGTTAGTTCCTTAATATTCCCCCACTTTGACTACTGCTGTGCGGTATATGGGGGTGTCTCTCGGGAGCTCGAGGCAAAACTAAAACGATTATTCAACTGCTTTATCCGCTTAATCTTTGGGATATCCAGGGACACCTCTGTCACCCGATTTTACGAAGAGTTCAAATGGCTTTACCCTTCCTACCGTTGTAAGTACTTCCTGGCTTCCTTTCTCTTCCAAGTTCTCCAATCCCACCGTCCGTCTTACATATCAGAGATGTTCCTTTTCAAATCCTCAGTCCACTCTCGCCACACTCGCTCACGGCCTTCTGACATGTATATAACGCCCCATCGAACTGCAGCTTTCGACAGATTTTTCCTAATTCGATCTTCAACCTTATGGAACTCTATTCCTTCTTATATCCGTGACTCCAATACTCTTCCAACATTCAAATCTCGCCTGTTCAATCATCTCCTGTCTCTCCAATTTCCGAAGAATCCTAATTAGTTTTCTAATTTCAATTAAAATTAATAACAAAACAGATATAAACGTTAATATACCTATTATATTTTATGTTATCTTGTGTTTTGCACTTATTATAATATTAGTATATTGTTAAAAAAACAAAAAAAAAAAACACTGTTATGATTTTTTAATGAAAGTTGTATATATGTTCATATTTCTTATTATGTTTATTATCTAGTTTAGTTTTCAATATTATTATTTGAGGCTGCTTTTTAATCCATTGTTTGTAATTTCTATAGTTTCTTTGTATTGTTTTTGTATACTCTAAGACCTTAAAGTTTTTTTTTTAATTTTCTTGTTATGTTATTCTAAAGGAACTAGTCCCAGAATAAATAAAGATTTATTATTATTATTATTTTTAATTCTTTCAAAGGCTATTAGGAAATCAGCATACACACAATCAGCCTTTGCTCGATTCTCTAATTAATCTAACACAAATGTTTGATACTAAACAAAAAAGAAAATTAAGAATGGAATTAAACTTTTAGGTTTTTATGGTTTTTGGCCACTCTTCGGCTTCCACTTCAATTCTTGATAATCCTCACAGACATCTGAAAAGAAGATTATTTTTTAGTTCTGCTGATGAGTAGTTTCTCACTCAGTTAAATCACTCAATTTTTTGTTTGTTTTATTCAATTAACATCAATTTATGCAACTGTGTCCATCTACATGATGCTACGTTGTGAGTCTTAAATTTTACCTATCCAGGTTTAATTAGGACAGGAATCATTAACGAGTACTTGATAGTGCACAGGGTTGGAACCACTTTTTTATATTCCTTAACGTAGAAAGGTATAACCAAGGATTTTTTATTATGTTTAAAAATCCTAGTGTGTGTGACTCTTAAAAAATTTATTGGTCAAGTGAAAAAGTTAGTAAGTACATAAATTGTAAATACCATCCAATATTTTTCATTCCAGTCCTTCTTTGTCAAGTCGTGATCATTAGGCATTATTATTTTTGAGGACAGAAAGTTTTATATTGTGCTTTTAAGTTCAAGACAATGTTTTTTGTAAACATTAGCAAAGAAACTGAGTTGGAAATATGATGCATGCTAGGATTAACATTTTTCCAAATATTTTACTCGATAAAAATATGTTCAATATCATTGAAGTGTGTATTGATTAGTTTAGAATCAGTTATTGACAGATATCATCGCATCTCCATATCTTTATTTACTATTTATATTATTTTTTCTGTTGATGCGATATGCTTTATATTTTGTTAATTCCAAGTTGAGATGTTGCTATCTCATTTTTAAGGTACGTTATAGTAAAGCAGGTAATGTCATAATCTAAATTTTATGCTAAAATAATTCAAGTCTAGTCCTAATTCCATTAATATTTTTATAATAATCTACCATCTTTAACATTTTTCAGTTAGTATTTTAACTTCTTTTAGGAGAATGGAGGACTGTGCCATGCTATTGGGTTGATGCGAAATTAATGCAGGTTTCCTCTATTGCAATATCTTAATTCCAATTGTGTAAACAAAGCTAATCCTAACATTGATCATTATTATACCAAAACAAACCTTATCTAATACCCTCTCTTTCACCATGAATTTGTTTAGTAAAATCGTTTTGTTCAGTGTGTTCAAAGGTCTTGAATCGAAAATGTCAAAGTGCGATTTTCGTCAAATTTATTTTTACGAATTTAAATTAGGGCGCAGCGCTGCGCAAACGGCTCGTAATATTAATGAAGTGTGGGGTCAGGGGGCTATTAATGAGTGCACGGTGCAGCGTTGGTTCCAGAAGTTTCGCAGAGGAGATTTCGACCTCGAAGACAAGGAAGGTCGGGGCCGTCATCTTGCTCTGGACAACGACCAGCTGAGGTCAAAAGTGGAAGAAGACCCAACCAAAACCACACGAGAAATGGCGGCGGAACTCGGAACTCAAAAATTGCAACGTCTTTGCCCAGCATTGATGACCTGACCTCTCTCCTACAGACTTGCACTTTTTCAGGCATCTGGACAACTTTTTGAGGGAGAAAAATTTTCAAAACCAGGACGACATTGAAAATTCTTTTCGTGATTTCATTGAGTCCAGGGATTCGGATTTTTTTTCTGGTGGAATAAGAAAGCTTGTTGAACGTTGGCAAAAGTGCATTGATTCAGATGGAAATTATTTTGATTAAATATATATGGTTAAAGTAAAGATATGGCGTATTTACAATACCTACTAAAAACCTGCATTAATTTTGCATCAACCCAATATATTAAGGCAGGCAAAGAACCAATTTGGTGTGTAGTTTGTTTGTTTTGGTTTTAAGGCGTAAAACCCTAAGGTCATCAACGCCTAGACATAATATGCATATTCAACCTTTATAAGAAAGAACTATTAGGTAATGAGTGATTGAGAGAAAGAATGAAAAAATAAAAAATAAATAATAAATAAAGAAAAAAAAAATAAAGAAAGAAAAAATATTTTTATGTAAACAATAGTTTAAAAAGCTAATACTATTAATGCTAACTGACTAGGAATGGTCTTTATAATTTCGAAATAATGACTGCTCCTTAAGAAAATCAAAAACTAATTCAATGGTTTTCTCTCTATCACCCAGCACCGCTGAAATATTCGGGCTTAGTCCAATTTTATTCAGGTGTGATGAATAATAAGGGCATTCTTGAAAAATATGCCGAATGGTAAGGGTTCCATCACAGTGCTGGCATTGGGCACCGGCTGCCTAGCAAAAAGATAAGAGTGCGTCAGCCGCGAGTGTCCTATCCTTAGCCGGGTCAACGCGAAAAAAAAAAAAAAGTCACAGCTCCACAAATATTTTTAGTGAAGAAAATTTAAAATAATTTTTCAATGAACCAAGGGGTCTGCAGAAGACATGTTGGGGACCACTATACTCGACTCTTACGCTTAAATCTTCTACTTAATTACAAAGATACTGTATTATTATATATATATATATATATATATATATGTGGCTGTGGAACTTTGCTAAACTATAGAATTGATTTGGCAAAAATTCCATTATCAACACTATAACAACTCTATACTTCCTTTTCGATATCCGATAATCCTGCAAGACATCTGAAAAGAAGATGAAGTGGAGACTGGAGTGCTGCCAATGTGTAGTTTCTCTACATGTTTATTTTCATGTATTTTATCCATGGTGTGTAGTGCCAGAATACAATAAAATATAAAATATAAAGAAGATTTTAACTTATTAGCTATTTTTGGACATACTTTGAAATGCTTAATAATTAATTTATTGCCATTCTGTTGTTTCTTAAGCTCTTCAAGTAGTTCTTAAAGAGTTTTCATTGCATTAGTTTCATGTCAGAAGAGATGGTAGCATTGTTTCCAAGTAAATCTGATTTGTTTTTCTATATCCCAAATACATCTTCTTTATTTGGAAATATTACTTTCATTCACTGGGTTTATCAGATGGTCTGCCAATACGAATTATCTTATTAATGTCCAGTTGAATCTTGTTTTGAAATGGTTTAATTAATTAATGTTTTACTAAAGGTGTATGAAGAATTTTCATTTGGGGAACGTAAGTAGGTTAAAATATAAGACATTTTTTCTAAACACTGTCTATATACATTTGAACTGCATTTGATAGTACATGTAAATATGGTATTGGATAAAAGACATGAAAATAAACATGAAGAGAAACCACACATTGGCAGCACTCCAGTCTCCACTTCATCTTCTTTTCAGATGCCTTGCAGGGTTATCAGATATCGAAAAGGAAGAGTTGTTATAGTGTTGATAATGGAATTTTTGCCAAATCAGCAACATGGAACGTTAAGGTCATTATGAATGTGTTTATTCATGACAAAGTTAAGAGCATTGAGGATTTTAGGAAGGTTTTTGGATTGCGATTGGATGAGAAAATAATGTTATAGTTTAGCAAAGTTCCACAGCCATAGATATATAAGTAACTCTTTTATAATTAAGTAGAAGATTAAAGCGTAAGTCGAGTATAGTGGTCCCCAACATGTGGTCTGCAGACCTCTTGGTTCATTGAAAAATTATTTTAAATTATCTTCATTAAAAATATTTGTGGAGCAGTGACTTTTTTTTTTAACTTCTTTATTTAAATCAAAATACAGACATTTTACAGGCAAGTAGAAGTCACGCTCTCACTAAGGCGAGCCCGTGTGTGGGAAAGGAGTTCACCTGCGGCAATTCAATAAAAGTACAATAACAAACAGTAACACAGTACACAGTATGATACAATACAATACTTAAATAATATAACACAATTATTTATAAAGAAACAGTAACACACTACACAGTAAGAAACAATATAATACTTAAGGAATATAAAAATACAATTATAAGAAACAGTAAAACAGTACACAGTAATAAACAGTAATTGACTAAACCAAAAGCAATAAAAAATACAAATTCATATATACAAGATTAAGGCAAGTAAATACAAGATAAAATTACATAATAAGCAATTATAAAGAAACATAAAATAGTTCATAGTAAGAAGCAGTAACTGACAAAATCCAAAGTCAATAAAGAATACATGTATACTTGTATACAGGGTAAATATCAGAACATGTCAACAGAGAACATGTCTATAGCAATAAATAATTTAAATTCAATAATTCAGCAATTTTTTCTTCACTGATGGATTTCAACCATATTTTAACATTGTAGTAATAATTTGAATACTTCGGAGGATTTGTGTGAGAAAATTGAAAATTTGGAGGAATATTGTTGTACACAGTAGCAATGGATTAGCAAGTCTGGTGTGTCGTCCAGGCATGTTTTGGTCTCGGCACAACTAAGCTAAAGTAGTTTTTCAGTCTTGTAGAAAAACGGTGGTCAATCTTCCCGACTAGCTCATCCCGTCTAAAATACAGCTTCTTCATAATTGAGACCATGTATAATTTCTTTGCAGGCATTACATCAAGGTCCGAGAATATATTATATTGGCTTGTAAAAAGAATCACACTCGCATTGCATAGATGCCTTAATTTGTGGGTGATAACTAATAGTAAATATACCTGATGGTAGGTACCTATGGGGGGGACGGGGTGGCTGAGTGGATTAGCACTCATTGCTTTGCACAGAGGACCAAAAAACTTGAAACCTAAATATTAGGAGATCGCATCTCGGACTGGGAAGGGAGTGAGAAGAAGGGACTTTTATCTGGATACTTATCCCCCGCTCTCACCCCCTGGTCCGAGAAACCTCCCATATATATATTTTAGCAACCTATAATTGTTAATCTTAATTTTAGTAATTCATTGAGTACAATGTTTCGCTGATTGCAGTCGGTCCTTAGAGTCTGGGTCTGGCATATACTGCTATCTTGAACTATAACAATTTATTTCAATCGCGATCACTAACTTAATAGTCCTTTATTTTTATAGTAAAGGTATTCGGAAGCGCCTTAAAATTAAGACGAAAATTTGCAATAGGAACTATCTATTTTAGAAAATATTAAGTCAATTTTTATTGAACTAATTTACTTCATAATTTAGAATTGTTATTACTTTCCCTTTCTATATATGAAATATATATTAAGGGAAAGTATTGCGATCGAGAAAATTTTCGAATTCCAGTTTTCAACCAAAATATACGTTTTAGGGTCACCTAGTCCAAATAACCAAGTCGCGCGAAAAGGTATGTGTGCTACGTCTACCAAGAAAACGAAAATTTATACCGAACTGAAATTTTATATTTGAGACAACCATGGTAAGCGAGAGATGGTGCGTTCAAAAACACAAAAATGGCAAAAAAAAAAATATGTTTGCTACTTTCTCCTTTAGTTGATCATAAAATTCGTTTAACTTGTATATTAAGCTGTTTTATATATTTAGCTAATCATATATTTATGATTATATTTTTGAAAGAAAAGTTCTCCGCCGTATTTTTGGAGGAGTGAAAGTTGTAGAGGAGTGGAAGCGGCGCACAAATCAGGACCTCTACAATCCTTTTGGAGAAGGTGATGTGGTCCGGGCTATGGAGTTAAGACGCCTAAGATACGCAGGACATATTGCCAGAATGGAAAATAGAGAAATGCCCAAAATATTGCTCACTCAGCCGATCCATGGGATAAGAAGAAGAGGAAGACCAAGGTTGAGATGGTCGGATGGTGTGGCAGCGGACGCTCGCACATGCTGGGAGTTAAGAGCTGGATGGCATCGGCTCAAGACCGTGATGATTAGAGGAGGCGGTTGGAGGAGGCCAAGACCCGTGACCGGGTTGTAGCGCTGTGAAATAATAATATATATATTTATATATTATGTTTTTGTATATTTAGCTAATCAGATGATATGGTCAATTTCATAAAATCTACAAAACTAGATGTACTTTAGAAGAAGAAATTTCAAAACATCAGCATTTAAGCCCTGTCAGACTATTTGAATCAGAAAGAAACCCACATGCTACATCAAAATATAGCCGTTTTTGAGGAAATCGTTAGAAGGTGGAAATTGCTTGGTATAATGGCCCTTCTGGGCAGCTGATTTTGTTGAAAAAGTTGCTGTAACATGAGATAGAGATAAATATGTATACAGTTTTAGAATCAGTAAAGCGCAATAAACGAAAAATTGAAATATACGAATAACCGTATTTCCTAATAGTAAATAAATAAATACCAAAAAATCAGTGGTGATATACCTTTTTCCTTTCAACTATTTATTGCTTTTCATATTATTTAATTGCCTCTTAACAGTTATATGAAAATAATAAATCATTGTGTAATGATTTTCAGTGTTTTTTCATCTTGTTTAAAAATTCTTAATTTTATTTTAACAACAGAGGTAAATGAAAGTCGAGTTCTGCGCCAACCAGATTTGTTTACTATAACTTTTAACTTAAGAAAGGAACTTTTAACTTTCCTTATGGAAGGAAATGTTATTAAATTTGAAATCAGTAACTTTTAAAAAAAACAGCAATATTTAAACTCACTTTTTTAGGACTTGTCTGTTCTTTCGATAAAATCGGAAGAGGGATTTAAATATATCGATATGCACGAATTTTGGGAATACTTGCCATTGTAATAATGGAACGAAGGGGTCCACGAAAAATTTTTGTTTGGAACCATTTACCTAGTAAGTAATGAAGTATCCAATAACGGCGATAATATATTACGAATTGAAACATTTTTTTTTTATTTATTATTTTTTTTTTTTTTGTCAATCTCTACAAACCTTCCGTACAATCTTATACCAGAATTTAAGAGAAACCAGCTATGAGGATGTAATCTTGAAAAATTAAGAAATAATAAATTTCATTAAATCATTATGGAGCCTGTAAATTATGGCATTAGTGGTGTTGATGACTTCTATTCTGTTTTTATCCTTAATAAGATCACGTTAAATGTAATTAATGAATAAATTAACATCCTGCCACGTCAAAGTTATCAATTTATAATCAGGAACTGGCCTCGGAAAGGATAACCATTCATATGAAGGAATGATCAGATAAAATATGCCAATTTCCTTTTTGAAATAATTCGTGACGTTGAAAAGAAATAGCACAGTCAATCATATTTCTCTATTTTCTAGCTACGAGGTGTTTATAGGCTTGCTTTTCTTCAGGTATATAAGAAAACAGATGTGACGAAGCTGGTAAATGTTGTCCAAAATTATATATATATAATTGTTATTTCGATCTTTTATCATGGAACCATACTTTTTCTAGACCGGATACAGAAACGACGTAACATGATTGCTGGATGATACGCTCAGTCGCCATGATGTGCCCTAAGCAGTTGCTCATCTTTCTTTGGATATGCGTTCCTGATCTATGTCGTTCACAGGATCAGATCACGGTGAGTATCGATATATTGGTTTGTAAAATAAATCCATAGAGTTTTCCAATATTTCAATTTAATCCTCTCTGTTTATAAAATCATGTTTACTTTGTCAATAATCTTTACATATTCTAAAAACCGCTGCAAATTATTACACAATGGTTTATTATTTCCAAATAACAATATAAGGTGTAACTGTTTATATGGCTGTTGATAGGCAATTAAGTAATATGAAAAGCACTAATTCAAAGCATTATATCATAACACTACCACCGATTTCAAAACGCAATATCTAAGCTAGTTGTTAACCAAATTCAATGATTCTTTTTACTTTCACTTACTATATATAGTAAGGGAAAGTATTGCGATCGTGAAAATGATAGAATTCTAGTTTGTAACAGAAATACACGTTTTGGGGTCCCTTGAGTCCAAATAACCAAGTCCTGCAAAAAGGTGTGTGTGGTAACTCCCGGGCGGAAACGAAAAGTCCTATGATACTGAAATTTCATATTTATGACAACTTTATGCCCGAGATGTTACTAAAACTTCATCATCAAAATCGGCTAAGCAGAAGAGCCACTTTATATTTGTCTCAAATATAAAATTTCAGTTTCATAGGACTTTTCGTTTCCGGCCGGGAGTTACCACACACACACACACACCTTTTTGCCGGACTTGGTTATTTGGACCCAGGGGATCCTAAAACGTGTATTTCCGTTGAAAACTGGGATTCGAAAATTTGAGACGTTACAAAACCTTTTTCATCAAAATTAGCTTACCAGAAGAGCCACTTTATACCATGCATTTTGCACCTTTTTTCGATTTTCTCGAAAACGGTTCTGACCACATCAATGAAAAATTTAATGGCCTTTAATATCATGTAGGTTTCATTCTGATTAAAATGGTCTGTCAGGGCTTAAATGCCGATATTTTAAATATTCTTCCTCTAAAGTACCTTTAATTTTGTAGATTCTATAAAAATAACCATATTATCTGGTTAGCATTGATAAATAACAGCTAAATATGTACGTTGTGTGAATTTGAAAAATAACTAGAGGATAAAAACGAAATAATATTTTTTTAATGCAATTTTTTGTTTTTGAACATTAGAACAGTAATATACATGTATGATATACCGTTGGAAAGCTAAAAAAAATTTCCAAAAAATATGATATAATACACAAGCTTGTAAAAGTTAATAAAGAGTTATGAAAAGCCGATAAAACTAAGTGATTATTTTAGATAATAATATAATCGATTTTTTAATAAAATCATGTTTCTGTAGAAATTCTATTTAACTAATTCTTTAATGGTTTCACTCTTTTTTATCTCTTACTGTATTTGAAAACTGTTTAATCGATTCTAAAAACGGAAGTAAGTAAAAGTCGTGTGTTGCCCGCACCAGATGTTTTTGTTTGGAACCATCGCTTTAAACGGGTACTGAAAATTATCGAGAAAAAAAATCGATACTTTTGGTGTGTTAAAAGTTTATAAAGGAAAGGAAACCTATCTTAGATTATTTTTGCTTATATAACTTAGTCATAAGCCTACTTGCTGTAAATATTTCGATCTTGAGAACATAATTCTTTTTCGCTCATGAATTCTCAAAAACGGCAATGATTAAAATGAGTAATATAAAATTGGTGACAGTACACAACTGGTTCTCAAAATATAAAATTATTTTGCTATTGGAAACATGTTTTCTTTGAAAATTATTAAATATAGTTTTTTTCCCAAAACTTTGTCAAATATAATATTTAAAAAAATCGGTGATAACCCATCACCTTGTCTTTGTAATATTGTTATCTTTGTATGGTTCGCTTATTTCTCCCCTGAGCTTCACTTTCTAGTACGTTAAAGTTAAAGTCACTTCAATTAAACTATATGTTTTCCGATTTAGTCCGTATTCTTCTAAAATTTTGAATACAACCTCCCTATCCACCGAATAGTATGTTTTTTGGAATTCCACGAATTATACATAAATCCTCTTTGATCTTGCCGCATAATATCTAAGAATCAATTTCAAACATAAAATATGTTCTGGTTATGATCTATCTTTCCTAAACCCTCCTTGCTATTCACCCAAAATTATTCCTATATATAATAATAATAATAGGCTTACCGAACACGAAGGTTCGATGCCGATACCACCAAACTCTGCCTGCACAGACTCGCCAATGTTCACCGTTCTAGCCCAATCCCCCGAGATTAGCCTTAATGCAATCCTCCCATCGACGGTTCGGCCTACCTTTCGGACGCCTACCAGTCAGTTAAGCGAATACAAACTTTCTCGGAATCCGTTCCTCACTAAGCTCAACAACTTTACGCGCCCATTTGAGTCTCTGCGATGCTGTCAGCTCAATTATATTCACAGGGTACAAACTCCGCAATTCCGCGTTGTGCAACCTTCTCAACTCCCCAGTGGCCTCTTAGGACCAAATATTTTACGCACTACCTTATTTTCGAAAACCTTAAGCCGTTGTTCATCCTTCAAAGTAAGCGGCCACGTTTCACATTCGTAAAGAACCGTCGGAAGAATAATAGTTTTATAAATTCTAACCTTTAAGTTTTCAGATAGAAGCCGCGAGCTAAGTAATTTAGCAACTGAATAATAACTCGCATTTCCAACCTTTAACCGGGACTTTATTTCTTCCTGGATTTCATTATCCCTATATATATATATATATATATTATATATATATATATATATATATATATAAATAATTATATATATATATTAATATATTAATTATTATTATAATTTTTCAGGGTCCTTTCAGGGTGTTGTTGCGGCAGATCGAACAATGCGATGAAATCGGGACTGGACAGATCTACGCCAACAACACGAGGATCAGCAAAGTGAGCCGAACCAAATATATCTACTCGACCAACGTCACGACCGAAGTTACCATCACTGATGAAATAACGGTAAATATCTCAGTTTTATTATTATTATTTATATTAGCAAATTTTTCGTTTTTTCTGATCACAGTTCTGGACCTAGCACATATTTTATCTTGGGTTTTCTTTAACAATTTAATTGAATTTCGATCACTAATTTAATAGTCTTTTGTTTCAAAAGTAAAAAGTTACTGTTAGTCGGCACTAAATTTTGAGCGCCTTAAAATCAATACGATAAATTGTAATAATTACTATATATTTTAGGAAATACACCACGATTTTTTAAAACCAATTGACTTGATCATGTTTGCATTGAAATATAGGATTGTACTTTATTTTTTTAAATTTCTTTTATTGAAATTTACAACTGTGCAATTTACATAGTTCGATAAGTAAATGTGCTATTTACAGACAATTGGTTTGAAAAGAAATGAGAAGAATCTATCCAGCGGTAGCACTTCAATGTTTATTTGTTCAGCAGGTCTCGAGGCTACCGTCTTTTCAGACGCCTCGGGGGATTATCGGGAATAGATGCCGATGAGAGGATACGGACAAGCGGGTTTGTATGGGCGGGTAATTTGGAATGAAAGGAGGTGTATCTTTTTTGGGCAATTTCTGCAACGATTGGGATATTCAGGTCTCTATGAATGAGATTGTTGGTAACAAAGTAAGGAGCGTCTAGGATTTGTCGAAGGATTTTGGATTGCAAGGATTGGATGCGGGAGGAATTCGATGGTTTAGTAGACCCCCATAGCTCAATGCCATAGGTCCAAATAGGTCTAATAATGGTTGTGTAAATGAGTTTTTTGAAATAAAGAGGGAGTTTTGATCGTTTGTCAAGTAAGTGTTTTAATAGTCGATATCTACGAGCAGTTTCTTGTCGTTTATGTCTTGTATGAGGATTCCATGTAAGACGTTTGTCAAGATGAAGTCCAAGGTATCGTATTTGTTTTACAGTGATGGGTGGAGTATGATTAAAGGAAACAACTGGACAGGAAGTCATATGTTTACGTCGTAGAGTGAAGGTGATTTGGTGGGATTTATTAGGATTAATTTTGATTCTCCAATAGTGACACCATTCTGCAATGGCGGATACATGGTTCTGTAGGAATTGGGAAGCAACGATAGTATCATTATTTACGGATAGCACACATGTGTCATCAGCGTAAGTAGAGAGGAAAGTGCTTGGATGGATAGGGATGTCAGCTGTATACACCGTGTAGAGGATTGGACCTAGTTTTTTATTGTAATAATTATTTGACCAGGACAAGTGGTTTCAAAAATAGAAAATTAAAATTAGTGACAACAAATAGAGCTATGTGATGTTTTCTAAATGGTACATGTCCAGCTGTGAAAATTTACAACAAAGCAGTATCTCAAAAAATCTACGAACGATACCTCGGAATATATTTTGACAAAGACTGACATGGGACATACATAAGAAATTAAAGTGACAAAAACTAACAAGACCTTACAAACAACATTCACATCTATTGGATTACAGATCATCACTAAATTTGAAACAAGCAACTAATATAGACTACTCTACTGAGACCAATCCAGTCATACGGAGCAGAACTTTAGGGTTCTCCAAAATACGTACATGTAAATATAATACAAACAACCCAATCCCAAATTTTACGAAAAATTGTTGACGCACCATAGTATGTTTCGAATCACACGATACACAATGGCACAAACATTCCATCAGTAAATTCTTACATTCACGACAAATAAATGTGTTATCTAGGCCAATCGCAAAGAGGACTTAAAAGAAGATGGCCGAGAGGTCTACTCACTTTAACAATTGGTAATAATTCAGGACTCTGATCTCGAAAAATATAGTTAGTAACATCAGCTGGATGCTCAGTAACATAATTGGGAATAATAATAATAACAATAACTATAATCACAGATACTTAAAGAAAAATAAAATAAAATGCACTAGTGCTTCCCAAGTATACGCCAACTACTAGTTGGGAACCACTGGTCAAGAGGATACAATACTATTCTACTATTTTCCGGGTTCAAACCCCGATTGTGGTAAAATAATGATTTATTCTGTTATTTCAGCCTTGAGGTGATCATAGGATGTAACATCCCGGGTATACCCGGTCTCTATAATATTTAACTAGATGAGGAAGGTGGTTGAGGGTGACACCGTCCTAAGACTCTGAAGTCATCCTGATGAAGGGCCCACAATTAAAATAAGTAATAATAATAATAGGCTTACCGAACCAGAAGGTTCGATGCCGATACCACCAAATTCCGCAATCCTCCCATCGACGCTTCGGCCTACTTTTCGGACGCCTACCAGTCGGATCGGCAAATACCAACTTTCTCGGAATCCGTTCCTCACCGAGTCTAACAACTTTACTCGCCCATTTGAGTCACCGCGATGCTCTCAACTCAATTATATTCAGAGGATACAAGTTCCGCAATCCCGCGTTGTGCAACCTTCTGAACTCCCCAGTGGTTTCATCTTTCTCCGGACCAAATATTTTACACAGTACCTTCTTTTCAAAAACCTTAAGCCGTTGTTCATCCTTCAAAGTAAGCGGCCACGTTTCACATCCGTAAAGGACCGAGAGAATAATAATAGTTTTATAAATTCTAACTAAATAAGTAATTTAGCAACTGAATAATAACACGCATTTCCCACCTTTAACCGGGACTCTATTTCTTCCTGGATTTCATTTTTTCTTGTTATCAGTGAACCTAAATACTTGAATTTCTCTACGTGTTCAAAAGTATGCTCTGATATATCAATATCACCAAGATCGCCACAGTTTCTGCTACTAATCATATATTTCTTCGTATCGGTATTTAATTCGAGTCCTATTTCTTTACCGGTTTTTATTAATACACTTGTATTTAGTTGTATGGTTTCCGTGTCTTCACCTAGCAGTACCAAATCACCGGCATACCCCGGAACCGGAATCTAAATTAAAATAAGTCCTCCTTGTTAATGTGTGTTTTTTTGTTTTTTTTTTCTGATGAACGCAACCCTAACCATCTTCCTCATCTAACATTCTCAACGGTCAACTAAACTCCATCATTATAATATTTTACGGATATGCAAGAACAGTGATGTTTTAAATAATACTTTTTTATTTTTTTCACAGACGGAAGTGGATATCGCCCAGCAAGAGAACGGTATGTGGAGACCTCACTACCTTCAAATGGAGTTCCCCAAGGCCTGCACTTCCATGAAGCAAATGATGCCCGTCTTTTACAACACCATCAAATCTGCGATACGTAATGATGGATGTCCTATACCGCCGGTAAGTAGGAGGGAAAAACATGTCTTTACTATATTTAATAATCAATCATACTAAAATTTACATCTTATTACAATTTAACTAAAATCTGGGTAGCCCACAAGAAATCTAAATATATCATAATCATAATCGAAATTCGCCTTCCACCTTATGCTGTGTGAGGTGCCTTTCTGTAGAGACTAGACCAAACTTTACGATCCTCAACCAGCTCTCTTCTCAAAGCCCATTCAAGTCCTCTCTTTGTGAAGGCTTGCCTTACTCCATCCTCCTAAGTGTGTCGTGGTCTTCCTCTTTCTCTTCGTCGGTCCACTTTAGCCTCGTATGTCATCCTGGCAAGACGATGGGTTTCCATCCTTGAAATATGCCCGAAACATCTGAGACTTTGTTTTTTATAATGTTTTCAGCCAGTTCAACTCCAAGACTTGAACTTATGGTTGTATTGCGGACTCGGTCTCTCTAGCTTTTTCCCTCGATTTTTCTTAGGAACTTCATTTCTGAAGCTTAAATTTTGCTTCTTTGCTTGGAGGTTATTGCCCACGACTCTGGGGAGTAGGTCAAAATGGGTAGAAATATTTATTTATACATCCTCAATTTAGTTTTATTTGAGACCTCTTTGTTATTTAGAAAGTGACTATTTACAGCATAGAACACCTTTCCTGCCGCGTTCACTCGCTCCTTAATCTCATTTGAAGTCCGTTCTCATCTAATATTCATCCAGTATTTCCAAAGTACTGATCAAACCCTTATGAACATACGGGATAATCCATGCCTTGATGCCTTGAATTAACCTACTTTTCAAAAGTTAACATATTTGCTTACTGCAATTTTATTTATTTATTTATTTTTTTTGGCAGATGGTAAATAGCAATTTGGAGAAAAACAATCGTAAATAAATAATAATAATTTGGCTGGAACAGACTATTTGAAAAGACATAATAATGTTGCTAAAATATACCACCAAAGTTTTGTGCAGAGCTCTGGGATTGTTGGGTGGGGAAGAGATGCCCTCCTATCTCCCTAACCCCTCAAAACTCATAGAAAATAATGACGTAAAAGTTTATTGGGATGAACAAATTATCACCAACCACAGAGCGCTGCATAATCGTCCGAATATTTTGGTGTTAGATAAAACCAACAAAATGGCTAGGATCGTTGATATTCTTGTCCCATGGGACTCTAAGCGCTAGAGCTGAAAAAATCCGAAAATATCAAGAGCGCGCTCTAGAACTAAAATCCCTTTACCACCTAGAAAAATTAACAACTCCAATTGTTCTCTCTTCGAATGGTCTAATCCTAAAATGCACCAGGGAGAGCACAGAAGAACTTGGCCTAGGCCTAAGTAATCTAAAATTAGTGCAGAAAGCAGTTCTGCTGGATACCTGCAGAATTGTTAGAAAAGTTTTAAATAAGTAAAAATTCTATTTTTCCTTAACTTTTATCCGAGAGGTAGATGATGTTCCAGTTATCTGAGAGGAAGAAAATAATAATAATATATAATATTTTCGTAATTAGGAGACCTTGCTGTTGAAATTATTGAATGAATTGTTCCGCGAAATTATTTAGTTGGAGACAACTACATTAAATAATAATGCCCCATATGTAATGAGCACAACTATGGTTATGGTTCCCAGAACAGACGTTTTCATTCTTAACTGACGCAAACTCCTCTTACAGGGGACTTACGAAGTGAAGGACTTGGACATGGAGAGCTTCAAGGCGGGCCAAGCTCTGCCAGGCTTCCCCTACGGTAAGTACAGGTCGGACCTCCTCTGCAAGAGCAACGGCACCTTGATCGGCTGCATCAGGACCTACTTCGACATCGTCCCTGTCAAGAGGGAGCGCAAGCAGAAGAAACCGAAAAACACTTCTTAATCTATATGTAATAGCTAGGTGTAAAACGATTTCGTTGATTGATAAAAATATAGCAATGAATCCTCACCATCCCATGCTTCCTAACTTCTTCCCTTGAAAACTCAATTGGACCATGAACCTGTACTAATATGTTTTAAATTAAATCACAACAATGGACTTTCCATCCTTGCTAGTAAGGTAGAAATTTACATTTTTTTTTTTTTTTTTTTACTATATTAGTAACTTTATTTTGTACGTTATAGGAGAAGTTTTAGTATGAATTGGAATGACATTAAATGTGTAATTCTTACCTTCATAAAATAAAAAATCCCTGTGTGAGCACAACACACGACATTCACTTACCTCCGTTGTTAAAATCAATTTAAGAATTTTTAAATATATTTAGAGATGAAAAAAATCTGGTGCGGGAAACACACGATTTTCACTTCTTTTTTTTTATCCAAATGACCGTCAAGATTTGAATCCAAATCCTATATGGTCAGTACCTGTTTGCCATAATTTAATAGAAACTTAGGTTACGGAACCAAGTATAATAGAAAAAGATCAATAAATTAATTAAATAGAGTATAAAATAAAATTATGTAAATGAGAGAGGAAGGTGACTCAAAATACATAGAAGAAATGAACTAATAAAAATTTAATAAATAAAATTAAATTAAACTCTGTGAAGTGCCTCATTTTTTTTTTATTTTATTTTTTTTTTTTAGATTTCACAATGAGCGCTAATGAAAAATTGCTTGATGATCATAAACTTTTCTTTGTCTAACTTATGTAAAAACATTGCTTCTGTTTCTGGGGGAACCACTACTTCCCTTTGCTTTCTATATTTTTTGCATTGAAATAGAATATGGCGCAGGTCTTCAGGGAATTTGCATGTTAAGCAATTGCCATCTTTTTCTATTTTCATTAAACTGAGAAAATTTTTTTGTGCAGCCATGGTTAGTCCGTAGTCTTACTAATTGTGAAATTTCTTTTCTATCAAGTTGTTGGTTATTGGAGAACCATGGTATAAGGCTAATGGTTGGCTGGGTTTGATAGTAATCTTTGCCTTTAAATTGTGACTCCCAGTCATATTTCTCCTGCCATTCCTGGACTGCTTCTTTCTGCAGACATTTTAAAAGGTCTTGGAGAGGTACTTTGGCATTTTCTATCGTAATTTGTTTTTCCCCGGCGGCTCTATCTGCCGCTTCATTTCCTGACAGTCCTATATGACTTGGTATCCATTGGAAGCTATAACTGTTGCTGCCGGTTTGTATATTCCGGATAATGTCTAGAGCTATATAGGTTGTTAATTTGTTTTTATAAACATTTTCCAATAGTTCGCACGAGGATGCCGAGTCTGTGAATATGACTATATTGGTGTTAGAGTATTCACGTTGACTGTAACAAACTGCTTTGAGAATGGCATACAGTTCAGCACTAAGAATACTGAATTTCGAAGGTAGAGCGACCGAAATTGTGTAATCCTTGACTGTATCAATAACAGCTATTGCAGTTTTGTGGGAGGATTTGGAGGCATCCGTGAAGATGTGAAGATGGTTTGGGTAATCGTGTACTATTGTGACGACTTTCACTTACCTCCGCAGTTAAAATATATCAAAGAACTATTAAACAAACTTAATGTTGAAAAAAGTTTAAATTTAATTTAAATAATAAGTGTATTCAATTTCTTTAGAAGCATATCTACACATAATTATCAGTAATCAGTTTAAGCACTACTCGTCGCTATAACTTACTTTTTACAACTTTGTGTGCAAGATAATATTTTTTTCTAAAATCTTTCTCTTTCCAACGGTATATTATACGTCTATATTACGGTTCTTGTTTGTTTATTTAACGTCACTTTATGCTACTGTGGCTAATCGGACGATGCTACAGTGGGAGTCCTAAATTTTGCATATCCGGGTTTAATTAGGACAGGGAGCTTTAAAGAGTACCTGACATCGCATAGGCTCGGGACCACCGTTTTACGTTACCTCCGAAGGACGGCATAACTTTATCTTCTTTTACTCCCATTGAAAAATCCTAGGATCACCAGCAGGTTTGAACTCGTAACCTTTGCCATAGAAGGCTGTTATGTTAGTCACCTTGCTACAGGTGATCCCTATTACGGTTCTTAATATCAGAAAGCCAAAAAAACAATGAAAACTTATTTTTTAATTCCTTCAAGTTGTATATTTAACCATATTTTGATCAATGTTAATAAGATGATAGGTTTTATTTTTCAAATCTACAAAATTTAGGGTACTTTAGAGGAAGAAAATTTAAACTACCAGCATTTAAATCCTGGCAGACTATTTCCATCAGAATGAAACCTACATCATGTTAAAGCCTATTAACTTTTGCATCGATATAGAGAATTTAATCAAAATCGTTAGAGCCATTTTAGAGGAAAACGTGAAAAGGTGCAAAATACATGGTATAAAGTGGCTTATGGTTAGCTAATTTTGATTAAAAAAAGTTACTGTAATATCTCGGAAGTATAGTTGTCTTAAATATAAAATTTCAGTTTCGTACGGCTTTTAGTTTTTGCACCAGACTTGGTCATTTGGACTCAGGAGACCCTAAAATGTGTATTTCAGGTGAAATTCGAATTTTAAATATTCACAATTACAATACTTTCCCTTTGTTTCATATGTAGGTAGGGGATAGTAAAAAGGCTAAAGAATTAATCACATTGAATTTCGATAGAAACAATTGTTTTATAAATAATCTATTATATTTTTATCTACATCAATCAGTAAGTAATATCGGCTTTTTATCACTCTCTATCAACATTTACATTTTTTTTTTCTAAAATCTTTATCTTTCCAACGGTATATCATACATCTACATCACTGTTTTTAGTTTCAAAAACACAACATTTGATTTAAAAAATATGTTTGCCCATTTCTTCTTTATTGGGATATCGAATTAGTTCAACGTATTAACATTTAGCCGCTTTTTGTCAGACCTAAAAAGATGATATGGGTAACTCTTCTGAATCTATAAAATTAATGATAGTTTAGAGGAAGAAAATTTAAGTCCTGTAAGACTATTTCAATCAGAATGAAACCTGCATGATATTAAAACATATTAAATTTCACATCTATACGGCGATTGATGAAGTATGTAGTTAGAAATGATCTACTAACAAACTTTATTTTTAATCATCTATGCAAATTTAGACATTAATACATTGGTAACTTTTTTTATTCAAACCAATATATTTCTTTAACATTAGCCTAATAAAAAATATTTTAAATTAAATTTCTCCTTTGAAAAATTATCATTTTTTATTTTCTCGCTCAATGCGTTCTTCGTATGGGTGGGCATAATTGAATGATTGTCATAATCGGATGATCGGACTTCGATGATTTAAATAATCGAATGTTTTCATAATCGAATGACCGAATGATTAATATGGATTCTGAGAGGCCATATGCCACAATTCTCGTCTCAATGATGGCTGAGCTGGCTAAGCCTTGATGGAAATGAGCATATAATTTATGTGATGAGCAAAAAAAGAAAAAGAAAAAAAAAAGTCGTTCGGTTATCCGCGCTCCTTATAATCCCTCGATTATCGTTAAACAATTCTGTTCGAATGATCATTCGTTTCTCCAAACTGATTAATCCGATATCGATTAATTCGAATTGTTGAAATAATCGAATGATCCGATAATCGTCATTCGATTATGCCCACCCCTACCTAGTTCTTTGTCTGGTACACTAAATGGTACACACCGGCGCTGCGATTATACATTACCCGCAACACATAATTGTTCAAAATGAAACATCAAACTCTCATCTTAGTCGAGACCTTTCGTTAATGTCTTAAAGTGCTTTTAATATGCTTTGGTATGAAATTAAATATATATTTTAATAAATTAAACAAACCATAGACTTGTGTGTCTTTGGAAGAAATTTAATGACTGATTTCGATAAAACTATATTATTAGAATGCATTGAAAGAAGATCAATTTTTTTTCTGTGACCTTCAGTCCCATGAGAACAACAGTAATGTACAAAAACTCTGCAAATTATCACACAATGGTTTATTATTTCCAAATAACAATATTATGGTATAACTGTTTATATAGCTGTTGATAGGCAATTAAGTAATATGAAAAGCAAAAATCCAAAGGATCTGTTTGTTTGTTTGTTTATTCGTTTAACATCACTTTATGCTACTATGGCTGATCGGACGATGCTACAGTGGGAGTGATAGGCAAACTTATTGGCCAAAGAGCCAAATATGAATATTGCAACAATTTTTTTAAAAAAAGTGGGAGCCAAATCTGGTTGTCTTGTAAACTTTTATTACACTCAATAAAACTAAATTTCATACCTAATAAATATTTATTGATGCCAGAACTGTGCTTGCATCTCTTTGGAAAGTTTGAGTAAGTCAGGTTTGTATGTTGTTTGTTTGTTTATTTATTTAACATCACTTTATGCTACTATGGCTAATCGGACGATGCTACAGTGGGCGTTCTAAATTTTGCCTATCCAGGTTTTATTTATTTTTTTTTTTTTTTTAGTAATAACAATTTTTTATTGAGAAAATTTTACAATCTGTCCCAATTTGGACATTAATAGTATTGCTGAATGATATCAAACATACTACATTCATACAATATTTACACAACATAAAATTACAATAAAATATATACACAATAATGAATCAATACAAAAGTCAATAATTCACTTATACCTATATACACATACACACACTCATACATACATCACATTGAGTGGAGAATCTAGCCAGTGCTAGAACTCCAATATATTTACAAAAGGTCGCGGGGCCACTGCCGTTTCAACCTTCTAGGTGGGTTGTATGGATGAGTGGAGCTGGATAGGGATTGAGCTAAAGGATTAGGATGATGAATGAGGTTCTGGTGGAATTTGGAAAATTTGGATGGAATTAGGTCTGAAATAAATGGAACATTAAGGTCGTGGTGCAAGGTATAATTGGAGACATAATAAGGAGCATTTACTATTGTACGGAGGACTTTGGATTGAAAGGATTTAATGCGTTTGATGTTAGAACGTTTAGCTGTCCCCCACAGTTCAAGTCCGTAGGTCCAGATGGGCTTCAGTATTGTCTTGTAGATTAATAATTTGTTTTCAACTGTAAGTTCAGATTTTCTGTTGAGTAGTCGGTATAACTGTCCGAATCGTCGGTTGAGTTCTTGTCTTTTAAGTCTTGTATGTGGGTTCCAAGTCAATCTTTTGTCTAACAGTAAGCCAAGATACCGGACTGTATCTGAGAGAGGAATCGGTAATGAGTTGAAATAAACTGGCGGACAGGATTTTCGTCTAAGAGTAAAGGTTATGTGTTTACATTTGGCTTCGTTCACCTTTACACGCCAGTTATTACACCAGTGTTCGATAAGGAAAAGGTGTCTCTGAAGGTTTAAGGATGCTGTTTCAGGATTGGAACTGGATGATAGGATGGCGGTGTCGTCTGCAAAAGTTGCCAGAAAGGTATCAGGATGTGTAGGAATATCAGCAGTGTAAAGGATGTAGAGGATGGGTCCCAAGACGCTGCCTTGAGGAACACCGGCCTCAACGGGATAAAGGTTAGAAAATTCTTCACCACAGCGAACTCGGAAGGAACGGTTCGAGAGATAGGATCGGAGAATGAGGTATAGGGACTGGGGTAAATGGGTTTTCAGCTTGAAGAGTAATCCAGTGTGCCATACCCGGTCAAAAGCTTGCGCAATGTCCAGAAACGCACCAGAACAATACTCTTTGCATTCAAGAGCTGAGGAAATATGGTCTACAACTCGGAGCCCCTGTTGAACTGTGGAATGCTGAGGACGGAATCCAAACTGATGGGAAGGAAGATTTTGAGATTCTAATATGGGTAGGATACGTTTAAGAAGAAGCCTTTCGAAGATTTTTGAGAGGATGGGGAGTAGACTAATAGGCCTGTAGGATGAAGTGTTGTTGGAAGGTTTACCTGGTTTTAAAAAAAGGATGATGGTGGAATGTTTCCATAACAGAGGAAAATAGGTGGTGCGGAGGATGCAGTTATAAATATAAGTAAGGAAATAATAGCTTTCTGCGGAAGTTGTCGGAGGATCTGGGGAGTAAGGAGATCGTGTCCAGGAGATTTACGGAGAGTCAGTTTTTGGAGAAGATATTTGACCTCAGAGGGATTAATAGCTTTAGGAGGTAGGGAAAGTGGAATCGGTGACATAAGAAAGTCTTGCACTTTTGCGGTGTGATTGATGTGGGATTCCGGGTGAGGAGTGAATACTTTGGAGAGGTGTGTGGCGAATTCCTCGGCTTTATCTTCATCAGACGCAGCCCAGGAGTCATCACCACGTCGGAGAGGATGGGAAACATGATGGTATTTTAGGATCTTTTTCGTGACATTCCACAGGGAATTATCACGAGCTGATAGAGAGGAGAGGTAGGAATTAAAGGACTGGGAACGGAAGTTCGCCAACTCCCTCTTCAATTGTCTACAATAGAAGTTATAGGAGCGGCGATCTGTTGGGTGTCGGGTGCGCTGCCATAATGATCTTGCTCGGCGTTTGGTGTGGATAAGGTCTATAATAGGTTGTGGAAAATGATTTTGGTCTGGATTTATATTGGAGTGTTTAGGAGAGGAAGCAGTCCAGACAGCTTGTTGGATGGCGGTGGTAAAGGAATAGACGGAATTATCTAGGTCATCTTGGGTTTTGAGGGTTACTCTGAGGTCAATATTATCGGTCAGGATTTGGCGGAAAAGGTTCCAGTTGACAGGGCCTCGGATGAATGATGGTGGAATGGGTTTTGGAATTGGAGTGAGAGATACTTTTAGGATCAGTGGACTATGGTCTGAGGATAGTTCATCAAGGCGAGTTAAAGACAAGTTGAGAGAGCCTAATCCGCTGTGGATAAAGAAGTCGAGGATGTCAGGATTGCGGTTAGGATCGGTTGGCCAGTAGGTAGGGGAGTCAGGAGGCAGGATATTAAAATTTCGGGAGTTGAGTGCAGACAGCAAATTTCGTCCCCGAGAATTCGTGGTTCTGGAACCCCACTGCTGATGCTTGGCGTTTAAGTCTGCACCCAGAATGAAACGATTTCCTAAGGAATCCAGGAAGGATACAAATTCAGAATTGGAAATGGAATGTTTAGGAGGGCAATATGCAGATGTGAGGGTTACCGGAAAGGAAAAAGTCTTGATTACTATGGATGTGGCTTGTAGGAAATCATAGGTGGGAAGTGGGAGTAAATGATGAGAGAGGGATTGGTGGACAATGATAGCAGAACCGGCATGGGCTTTACCGTCTGGGTGGTCAGTACGGTATGTCATGTATTGCGGTATTTTGAAGTACTGTTTAGTCGTTAGTCTTGTTTCAGTTATAAGTGCAACATCGATTGTTTTGTCTTGCAACAACGCTGTCAGTTCGTCAGTATGATTTCTAACACCATTCGCATTCCAAAGGAGAATGGATAAGGAGTTAGGTGAAGTCATTTAAGGATTTTTCAAGGCAGGGATTAGATTCGATACTAGATTTGTAAGGAGTGATATAAGCGGCATAACAAGAGATTTGATTTCGGAGATGAACGATGTCATTAGACTGGTAAGATCTGTGACGTTTGATGGTGGAGGGATATGAGAAATTTGATGTTGAGGAGTTTTTTGAAGATTAGGTAAACTTTGAGGGATAGATTCTTGTACTATGGCTAATCGGACGATGCTACAGTGGGCGTTCTAAATTTTGCCTATCCAGGTTTTATTAGGGTAGGGATCTTTAACGAGTACTGGACATCGCAGTATTTGACAGACTCGGGGCCACCTTTTAACATCCCCTCCGAAGGACGGCATAACTGACGATTTTTTACTCCCATTAAAAAATCCTAGGGCCTCCCGCAGGTTTGCTGCTGCGGTAGCTCAGTTGTTCTGCGCACTACCAACTTAACTCAAAGGATCTGTTTTATAATTATAATGATTTGTTTCCTGAATATACATATGCATTTTTTTTATTGATTTTTATTTATTTTTTTTGTTAATCGCGCTCTACTGATTCTAAAACTGTGTACATATTTTTTCTATGTCTTCAAAAATAACTGAGTTAAGAGCGTATTTATGGGTAAAATTTCAATTTTTTTTTCTTTTCTTTCTTCTCTTTTATATTCGCAGTTTTTTGGATAAACAACACTGATATTTTTTTTTTCTATCTTTCAAAAATAACTGAATTATTGAATTAATTCACATTTAACCGGCCGCCATTTTAAAAACTAAACAGCTGATTTTAACTTATAGGTGTTAGGACCATCGTTACACGGACTAGTATTTTTGTGGCGATTTTCAAACAAATTGATCCAGTAGTTTCGGAGGAATGCAAGGGACGGCGGACAAACGGACTTTTTTATATTCGTTATTCGGATTCTACGCATCTTGAAACATAAGCTCTCAAATTTTGAGGGGGTTATTTTTGGTCTATTACAAAGCTTCATTATTGAAAATAATAAACCAAAACTGATTCTTGTGTCTAGCATGAAAATAAAAAAATTGAAAAAACTTATATTATTTATAAAAGTAGCAAATAGGACTACTTATATGTCATAGGACTACTACTTGCATTATTTATAAAAGTAGTAAATAAAATAATAGTAGCATATATATGTATATATAATAATAAACATGTTTGTATGTAGATATACTATCATTTTACTTTTCACTAATATTATAAAATCATAGAAAAAAGAAAAGTCATTATGTTTATGTTACAGCATTAACAGTAACATTATTCTATCTGTCGGTGTCAAAATATGTCATTTTTGTCATAACATATGTCAAAATAATAATAACACTTTATTTACATAGATATTACCATAAATTTTTATAATCCAAGCATGAAAGGCAGTCTGCCAGAGTTCAGCGTTCTATGAAGTTACTATTTACAAAATACAATATAAACAATAAACTCTCTGCAATAAAAACTAAATTAAATGACTCTTAAAATTATAATAAAAGAATAACAATAATAAAAGAAAAAAGAAATAATAATTTTTTTAAATTAATCTACTAAACGTCAAAATAAGTAAAAAAAAAAAAAGGTAACAACTGATCCATTTATATCATGATTTAAGTTATTTTATCATCATTGTCCTAAGTTTTCTTTTGGTTCAATATTTGTGCGATATATATTTGGCCGCTCTACAAAAGAAGTATTTGATACATTTTTTTTATTTATTTAATTTTTATATATTACAACGTTTCAGCCTCTAAGACATTTTCAAGCGTCATGCATATCCATGTTATATATCTATTCTTTCACCACTTCATCAGCAAGCAGTGTCGTCATAATTATCAGCAGTATCAAATTTAAAAGCACATATTATCGGCAGACATATTAAAGCACACATCATCACACAGGGCCGTCTTGTAGGTGTTCTCATGGGCAACATGATAACTGTTATGTGCTTTTAAAAATTGGTACTGCTAATAATTATGACGACACTGCTGATGAAGCGGTTAAAGAAGAGATATATAACATGGATATGCATGATGCTTGAAATGGCCCTAGAGGCTGAAACGTTGTGATGTATAAAAATTAAATAAATAAAAACTGTACCAAAGACTTCTTTTGTAGAGCGACCAAATATATATCACACAGATTTAAGTTAATAATTATCGATTGTTCAATTATCCAGTTAATAGGGAGATTATGTCACTCCTGGACAAAGTAATCTAGGAAACACATCTCCTGATTAGAGCCTATATCCACTCATTTCTGAGAGTTCACATACTGCAGCTTCTCCATCAACTTCAAGAGCCAACGTAGAACCTCGAACTATAAGTCAGTAGCAAAATATTTGAAAAACCCACGCTTTTATACTCATAGATCAGCAATGTGTGTATGAGTTCAAACAATAAATCAAAATATCAATATCATAAAAGTATATATTATATTACATCTATTTAATTCTGATAAAATATTGGTTCTTAATTCTTTCCAAAAGTTTTATTTTACACCAGTAATTATTTGGAGTCTATGTTTCTGGGGTTATTCCCATCTTTAGGGCTCACTGATAGCAATGTATAAGTTATTTAGATATCCATTTTCTCAATAATAAATTAAATAAAAAGTCATTAAAAATTTAACACATGCAATCACAACCAACATATTCTTTGGCCCCTAATCTTGCTGGCTCTGATGGGTTAAATTTGTTTATAACTTTTTATTTAATTTATTATATTTATTATTATAACAGATACATTGCTTTCAGTGAGTCTTTAAGATGGGGAAAATCCCTGAAAGGTTGTCTCCAAATAATTACTGTTGTAAAACAAACTTTTTGGGAAGAATTAAAAACCAATTATTTATCATTTACATATGTTTCTTCTGAATAATTAATTGTTTATTGTTGTTTATTTATTTAACGTCACTTGCTACTAGGGCTATTCGGACGATGCTACAGTGGGAGTCCTAAATTTTGCCTATCCAGGTTTTATTAGGATAGGGATCTTTAACGAGTACCTGACATCGCACAGGCTCGGGACCACCTTTTAACGTCCCCTCCGAAGGACGGCGTAACTAAGGATTTTTTACTTCCATTAAAAAATCCTAGGACCACCTGCGGGTTGAATAATTAATTTGATCACTCTTTAATTCTAATGAAGGATGAGCTAGTTCTGGTGTTGGTCAATAAATAATTATAAAAACTATTGTAAGACTTATTGTACATGTATTGTGAAATCTTCCCATTCATACTGCAGATGTTCAGCAGAGCTGAAAATTAACAAGATACAACCTAAAAGTTTAAATAGAGAAGAAAAATGTGTTAAATAAATAAATAAAACAAAATCAGTTAAAATTGAAAAACAGAAATAAGAATTAATTAAATAATGGGTTAACACAGTGGTCAGCAAAGTTCGGCTTCAGAGTCGCATGTGGCTCTTTGGCTCCTTAAGTTTGGCTCTGGCACAGACATGCACAGAAGGCACAATAATATTTTCATTAAAAACAACAACTTGGTAAGAAAAAAATTGCATCTAATTTTGAAAAAGTCAAATTCTTCTATAAATCGAGAACATGTATAATTTTTGTTTAAGTTAAAAGATAGATAGGTAAAACACAAACCATGTACAAGCAACCGGCTGAAACTGTTTGTATGTTTTCGGCATACTCCGCTGTGATACACCGTTTTAAAACAATAATTTCTCCAAGGTTTCAGGAATTCAAAAACAGCAAAGCAACTTCAGCATTTGTCAAAAATCCTCTTAATGTTACTATAACCGAGTTGAAATTTTCTTCTTTTGAAATTGACAATGGTAGCTTGGAAATACAATTGCTGGATTTAAAAAGGAAGGAGATATGGCCCTCTAAATTCGAAGACATGATCATTTTTAATACTTGGAATAATATCCTGACTCTTACAATTCATGAAAAAGCCAGCGTTTGCTGTTCATTCCATTTTCAGTTCTACATATATATATATATATATATATATATATATATATATATATTATATATATATATATATATATATATATATATATATATATGCAAACAATCTCTTTTAAGCAAGAACATTATCAAGAGTAAACTGAGAAGTCTCTTATTGATGAGAACTTTGGAATCATGCCTAAAATTAAAAACAACATACAGGGATCACTTGTAACTGGGTGGTTAGCATAACAGCCTCCTATGCCAAAGGTCACGGGTTCAAACCCGCAGGTGGTTCTAGGATTTTTTAATGGGAGTAAAAAATCCTTAGTTATGCCGTCCTTCGGAGGGGACTTTAAAAGGTGGTTCCGAGCCTGTGTGATGTCAGGTATTCGTTAAAGATCCCTATCCTAATAAAACCTGGATAGGCAAAATTTAGGTCTCCCCCTGTAGCCGAGTAGCCATAGTAGCATAAAGTGACGTTAAATAAATAAGCAAACCTGACTTACTCCTTACTTTCCAAAGAGATGCAAGCACAGTTCTGGCATTAATAAATATTTATTAGGTATGCAATTTATTTTTATTTAGTGTGTAGTAAAAGTTTACTAGACAACCAGATTTGGCTCCCACTTTTTTTAAAAATTGTTGTAATATTGATATTTGGCTCTTTGGCTTATGAGTTTGCCTATCACTGGATTTACACAATCCAAGAAAAAGAAGTAAATTGTGTTCAATCAAAAGTGAATATAGTTATTTACAGTTAGTAGATAAATAGGACTGAGTGTCAAATTCAAAACCAGCTGGGACAGTTTACATTTTTACTCTGTTGCTAAGGTCATTCATACAATACAGGAAGGGGTGAATAAATAAATATTCAGTTGTTTCAGCTGTGGTGATAAAAAGACCCTCCAGAGGCTAACCCAGCAATAAAATGGGTACCTAAAATTATGTGATAAAACCTAAAGAATGATCATTTTCTCAGCCTAATCATCTCCTTGCATAGCCGTTGTTTAGATATTTTTTAATTCTATTAAATTTTTTTTTTAGATAAATATTAAGATGACTACTAAGTATTAATATAGAAAATAATAAGTTAATCTATAATGTATATCATATAGTAATATATCCAATATAAATATTTAATTATTGAGTATAATATTTATATTTTATCTATGAAAAATAAAGTTCTGTACGAATTCAATACATAATATACAATTTTTTTTTAAATGTATTTATTTATCGATATTTACAACTGTATTGGTTAATACAACAAGTAAATGACTCATGAGATAAAACACATGAAGAGAAGCTGCCCATTGGCAGCACTCTAGTTGGTAACTAAACTAGAAGGTTGCAAGCCCATCTTCTTTTCAGACGCCTTGGAGGATTGTCAGGAATGAAAGAGGAAGCAAGGATTGAAACTAGTGGGTTAGAGTGGGAGTGGATTGATACATGGTTTCGACCAAATCAGCTATATATGGAACATTAAGGTCTTTAAGGATAAGCTTAATTGTGACAAAGTATAAGTAAGGACGATAATGGATTTTTGGAAGGATTTCGGATTGTGAGGAATGAAGACGGGAAGAAATTTATGGTTTAGTGGAGCCCCGAAGTTCCACTCGGTAAGTCCAGATAGGTCTTATGATGGTCATGAAGATGAGCCTTTTGTTGTTAAGTGGAAGGTTAGAGCGTCTGTCTAATAAGTGTTGAGGTATCGAAAGTGGCGAGCAGTTTCTTTTTGATCCTTAACTAGTTCTTTTTTCTTGACCCATTCCAGTCCTCTTTTCATGAAGGCTTGCCTTAATCCATCCTCCCAAGTGTGTCACTCCAAACCATCTTAGACATTGTTCTTCTATAGTTTGTTCAACCTCTTGACACTGAGATTTGACCTTATGGTTGTTTTTTTTAGTCTTTCCTTCAATATTTCTGAGTAATCTCATTTCCGAAGCTTGAAATAAAGTTTTATTCAACTGAAAAATGAGAAATACTGATCTTACAAAATGTATTTATTATTTTGTCATCATGATGACAATATTTCCACACTGTTTTGGGATAATAACTTGTCTTTTTTTTTTTTTTTTTTTCATTTATAAAAAATTTCCAAACATAATTTTTCATTTATAACTATATTTTTTTCAATTATAAAGAAATATATAGCGATTTCCGAATAAAAACAAATGAATGGCAATATCATAGCATGTATGTGAAAGTTGCATGATTTTAGCACTCTTACCCAGCCTCCACTGGTGATCAATACTAGCTTTGCTCTTAAGATAGGAAAGCTTTAGGATCTCTTAAGTCCTGCTTTCCCCTCTAATTGTGGGGATTGTGCCTGGTTAGCAGTTCCCCGTACCGATTGTAAATACTGTGTGTAGGTTGCCGTGCTTTTAGAAGGTTATCCATTTTTAAGTTGTTTTGTTTTCTATAAAACATTTTTCATAATGTTTATTTCATTTTTGTTTTAATTTTAATACAAATTCACTTATTACTATTTTCTATTTTTCCTTATTGAAAAGAATGAACTAACTAAATAACTATTAAAAAAAGTACCTAAGACATCTCAGAAACATACAAAAGAAAAAAGGATTGGTCCCGAGAACGAGCCTTGAAGAAAACCAAAAACATGAAAAAATAAAAAAAGGAAAAAGAAATGGGATGATGACAGGATCTATTATGACCAATTAAATAAAGGATATAAATAAAGGTCTTCTCTTAAAAGACCAAGAAATTTCTTAAATCTAATATTCCTTCTTTATGATGTAGCTAGCTATTAATGTATGTAGCTATTTATTTATTATGTGTATGATTAGCTTTCATATTCATGTTTATTTTTATATCTAAATTTGTAAGCATTTATTATCAAGAAAATATTATATTTGTTATATAATGACTATTAATTCTTATATTTAATCATCTGCAGAGCTTCCTACAATCAAACAACTTGTCCATTCGCAAACGGCTTCTTACTTCAGTAAAGCTCCAGTCTTGAACAAATCCATTAATAAAGGAAATCGGTAATTACAGTAAAGTTTCTCTAAAACAATACACCAATAAAAGAAGGAAACATGTATTATTAAATTAATTTAGTTTCTTCTAAAGTTCTAAACTTTATAATTTTTAATTATATTATTTATTTTCTATTATTTTTTGTATTTTCAATTATTTTATGTATTTTCAATTATCTTATGTATTTTCAATTATTTTATGGATCTTCAAATATTTTATGTATTTTCAATTATTTTATGTATTTTCAAATATTTTATGCGTAGTTTTTATGCTTAGATTTTTTTATGTAATTTTTCATACAACTGTAATATAACCTAAATTTAATTTTATCATATGTTAGTCATTTAGGCTAATGGACTATAATTACCAAAAAACCAAAATAGTTCCTGATTGTAAGGATGACTCATCCGAAATCATTTGTTAACATTTTGTCAATATGTGAATAAAGTTTATTTTATTTCTTTTTTTTTTAATCATCTGCAGAAATTATAAACATAAATTGATCAAAAAATCAAAAATTGGTTTATTTTATTTGTTTGTTATGTTTAAAAAAAAAGAAATAAAATAAACTTTCTATATTTTATTTGGTTTATTATAATTTTAAATTTCATAAGAGCTTTTTCTAAATACATTTTAATGTATTAAAGTTAATTTAGTTCCCATGTGAGTCCTATTTAGTTAAACAGTGAACTACTATTTTTTGTAATATGATCTAAAAGTATTTCCTATGATCATTCCTTTACCAAACCATTAACACCCAGCTCCCTCCTTATATCCACAATCTTATACAATTTAAATCGTCAATCTTCTCCCTCGAAACAAGGTCTCACCATTCTGACCTTTACATTCCTACCCATAGAACAACAACTTGTGATCATTCCTTTCTTGTCTGCTCTGCAAATCTCTGGAATACCCTACCTACTCATATCCACCATGCTTTGTCTCTATCATCATTCAAGTCCCAACTGTTCCATTACCTCCTGTATTCCCAAACAGACGCTCAACAGCAATGACGTTTTATATCAAATATCGGATTTTGAATATAAAAAAGAAATATTATTTATTGCTCATACTTAACTTAGTTTATTAATTAATTTAAAATTTAGTTTTGTTCGGCAAATGTGTGTTTCTAAAAAAGTTTATTTATTTTATTATTTTGTTTTATTGTATAGATTTTTTTTTCTTCTTTTACTTCTTACAGCATTGTAAATAAGAATTAACCATCATTTGGTCTTTTGACCAGATATACTGTATACCTTAATTGTATATATTTGTTGTTCTTAAGGGACTCTGTCCCAGAATAAAGAATATTTTCTATTCTATTCTAAAAGTAGAAATAATTATTAAGAGAATTAGTTTATGATAACTTTTCCTTTATTTTTAGCCACTAACCTAATCATTTTAACCTTCATACCGTAAAATAGGGTCAATAGGAACAGTGGGGTGAATGGGAACAAAACTTCAATATTATTTCAAAGTTACGTGAAAGCCACTTACTTTACCATATAGGAATTTAAGGTTGTAGTTATTGGCTGGCCATTCTGTAAATAATTTGATTATATGGTTTTGTTTTGTTGGTGGTACTTTGGAAAATTTTCTCTCACACAAACTTTACCTGTAAGTATAAAACTGCTATCTATATAGCTTATTTAGTATCTGTTTACTGTTCTTCAAGTTGTCTTCTTGCATAAAATTTCTTGCCCAATATATTATTTACAAGTTGCTTAGAAATAGATTTTTTAGGTTATGGCATCCACATTTTCTGGAGTGTGGGGTGAATGGGAACACGGCTATTTTTTGTTAGAAGACACATCACATGAATACTCTTTGCTAGATAGTGATGCTGAGTAGGTGTTGCCATGCACATCTGAACATGAACCTGGATTTGAATCGTTATCCAAAAAGTTTGACATTTCAGATGGGGACTTTTTACTTATTAAATTATTTGAGAAAAAGCCTGAGAATTTTCGACTTTATGTTTGTAAGAGTTTGGAACCTGATGATGGAGAATAGATCACTTTGTTTTACAAAAGAATCAACCAGTGATACGTTTGTCCCAACTCAAGTGGAAGCTTATTTTAGCCCTAGTAAAGTTACATTGAATTTGAAAGAGCGAATCGGATCTTCTAAATCTGCCAGATTTTGGGGTATGTTTCACTTATCAATGGTCTCAGTGCATACATCATTTCCTGACATTTCTTCTTCTTCCTACAGAAGCGTGATACTTTAAAAGCTTTTTAGAATATAACAGACCTAATTTCTAGAATATAAGTAAATAAAGTGACCTAATTTCTATTTTTAAAAGATTTCATTTAGAAAATGTAATTTAATAAGCATTTTAAACTGTTCACATGTGGGGTGAATACATTTTATAAATGTGAACACAATAACATTTTCAATACCATTCCTTTTCACCCCTACTGCAGGGTGAATGGGAACAGTAATATATATATATGTGTGTGTGTGTGTGTGTGTGTGTGTGTGTGTGTGTGTGTGTGTGTGTGTGTGTGTGTGTGTGTGTGTGTGTGTGTGTGTGTGTGTTGTGTGTGTGTGTGTGTGTGTGTGTGTGTGTATGTGTGTGTGTGTGTGTATTTTTGTAAAAAAAAAAACTACTATTCAAAAACACACCCAGTAAATATGTAATAGAGGGGATGTGGACCTAAGATTTGATGTATTGTTCAATTAATTGAGATAAGAAATAATTTTTTTATATTGCTCAAGACACCATTGAGTTTTCCTATTCATCCCATTTTACAGTATTAATCAGACAGTCAACTATTTAATATTCAATATATTTCAAAAATATATTTTTCATTAATTTAATTTATTTTTTATTACATTTTTTTTATCCCTGTATTTAATTCTTTACCCTATTTATCGTATTCCTTTATAAATTCTTATGTTTCAGTCCTTATCTGCTTACTATTACCTAATATTAAGATAGTCCCTTAACTGATTTTGTAATGAATCTATTGAATAAAATGAAGCTACATTTTTTAATTTTCAAATTTGTCATTGTTATTGCTCTACGAGAATAACATTTAAGTTGCACAATTAAAACATTGCTTTTATTTTTAATTGATTGAAAAGTTTTTATATCGCCAGCAAACATTAAAAAGTTTACATCTCTGAATATTCTATGACATTAATTTTTTATCTTATATGGCATTGAGTTATGGGGAACAGCAAAAAAGTCAAACATCAAAATTATTCAATCATTTCAATCAAAATTACCTAGGAAAATTATAAATGCCCCTTTTTACGTATCTAACGAGACATTACATACTGACCTAGACATTCCATTCGTCATTGCAACTGCCACTGATCGCTACAATAAATTTCATGACAGACTGACCCTAAATTCCAACCCGCTGACTCAAAACTTATCAACTGCCACGAACCCATATAATTCGCCCAGAAGACTATCGAGGCGCTGGCCAAGAGACCTGAAATATTGAAAGTTATTAGTATTTTTTTTTGTTTTTTTTAATCTATCATATGTAGTTTGTTACATCATTTGTTAGCATATTTGCTTATTGCATAAAAGCAGATAGCAAATACAATTGTAATGCCGAAAACTTCTATGAATAAATAAATAAATATTTATGGGTAATTGTGCATATAAATTAATAAATAAATAAATTCAGATTCTTCCGTTTTACTAATTTATTTTCTCGATAACTTATCCTTTATTCTTATGACCTTTTTACCTTTGAAAAAATTAATAATAGATTTATGAGTATGAAGGATTGCTTTCAAGCTTTTTGTTTTGTTTTTCAAGTCTATCCTGAAAATGGAGAATAAACCCTAAAAACTGATTAATGAATTAAAGCAGTTACATAGAAAAATGATTACCTATGTATAATATTAAGATAATTACTTCTGTTTAATTTCTAAAGTCATTAAAGTACTTATTTTGGTCTTTGTATCTAGATTTTCTGACCCCTTATAATTGATTTATGTTAGAAAATCCTTTAAATTAAAATGTAGCATTTAAATGTTAAATAGCTAAAAACTATGAAAAGGTATAAGTTTAATTATATTTAATTAATTAGTACCAAAATTAAATTATTTATTTAATGCTATTTTAATAAGGATAAGATCGACTTGATACCAGAGACTAATTCTAAACTTGGTCACAACGTGCCCACTGATATAGTTTACCTTCTTATATTAATAAAATGTAAAGTGGAGTTTCTACTTTTGTTGAATCTATTATTAGTTAAGGTTTTGAAATATTTCTATAGATTCTAAGAACCTTATAACTTTCTAAATTCTAACAACCCTTCACTTTTTCTAATTTATGATTTATTATGTTACGCAGTTTTAGGAATGACCTAGTATTCAGCTTTTAGAGCCAAATTCATGACTAATCTTTTAGATTTAATTTTTATGATTTTAAGGTGTAAAATTTTGTTTGGTAGCCATAAAAAGTTGTACTTCTTCCGAAATGTTTCCTTTTATTTTAATTTATTCAACGGCTACTCCAATACTTACTAGACAGACGCTTTCACCATTCACTTAACTACAAAAGACACATTTACATAACAATCATAAGGCCTATCTGGAGTTGAGCTTTGGGGCTCTAGTAAACCATCCAATTCTTTCTGTATCCAATCCTTACAATCCAAAACCTTCATAAAATCCTCAACGCTCCTTACTTTGTTATGAATAAAATCATTCATAAAGACCTCCATGTTCCCTATGTAGCTGATTTGGCCCATGCCAGGTATCATTCCTTCCATCACAAACTCCATTCCCACTCTAATCCACTAGTTTCAATTCTAGCTTTCTCTTCAATTCCTGATAATCCACTGAGGCCTCTGAAAAGAAAAAAGATGGCCTCGAGAATTCTTGTTTAGATTGATTAATAGAGTGCTACCAATCTGCAGTTTCTCTTTATATTTTTCATGTATGCTATCTTTTATCAGCATATTTACTTGATGTATTATATTATACAGTTGTAAATTTCAATAAAATATTTTAAAAAAATTTATATAATTTTTTTTAATGTATCCTACAAGACATATCGTTCATAACTATTGTTTATAGTTTTCATAATGCTACAAAAAAAAAAAAAAAAAAAAATTATGGTTAAAACCTACTTGATACTAAAGACTAACTCTATACTTGTTGGTCTCAACAAGTCCACTGATATAGTTTACCTTCTGAGATAATTTCTTAATTATGAAGTTTAAAAAACTTGCAGTGCTAAGAAAATAATATATTTTTTATATCAACAATATTTTTAGAGAGTAAGGATTTATTAATTTTTCGGTTTCTTTTGACGACGGCCCCTCTTGGCAGGTACGACGTCGACGTAGCACCTGATGCAGCCGACCAAAGTTCCGTTGACACGGCCGTTGTAGTCCGCCCTGTACTGGCCGTAAGGGAAGTTGGGCATGAAGGAGGCAATTTTCAGCTGGCCCATGTCCAAATCTTTCACTTCGTACCTTCCCTGAAAGAAAAATATATATAAGGCTGTGAAAAGTTTTATGAAATTAATAAAGCTTAAACGACTTCTCTGGGCTGGACGTGTTAAGTGAAAAAGAGACTCCAATACATCTCGTGGAGAAGCTAATAGTATAAATAATACATAAATAGTATAAAAATAACAGTAGTCATCCAAATTATGGGGAAAAGGACCGATCTGTTGGGTTGTAAAATAGTTCTTAGCGTTTTTAAATATTTCAATTTGATACTCTCTACTTCGAGGAAAATGAATATTGCTCAGCAATTTTTCTTGATATCGAAAAAGCGTTTGATAGTGTTTGGCAAAAAGGTCTATCATCTATGGAAAATAAAACCGCACATGCCTTCTAGTTATTTTCTAATTCTTCAATATTTCTTTCTAGACAGGTTCTTTTGTATTTTCATTGATTCTTCAATATCTCCCTTTTTTCCTCAATACGTTGGCGTGCCACAAGGTAGACCTCTTTCCTACTCTGTTTCCACTTCTGATATTCCTGAGCACCCTTGCACCACCATCTATACCTTTGCTGATGATACAGCACTTCTTTCTTCGCACAAAGATAGCACTATAGCTTCTATTTCGTTACAAAACCATTTATTTTACCTTGAAATGTGGTTTCAAAAATGGAAAATAAAAATTTATGCCTCCAAATCTAACCATGTGAGCTTTTCTCTGCGAAAAGGTACTTGTCCAGCAGTGAAAATCGACAACTATGCTGTACCTTTGCTTCTTAAGATTTGTGTTCGGTACCTCGAGACGGTCCCATGTATCCCACCTCTACAACGAGTTAAAGTGGTTAACCCCAACCTTTCGAAGACAATATTTCCTTGGATCATTCCTTTATCAAATCATAAGCTCCCACCATCCATTTTATGTCTACAGCCTTCTGGTATTTAAATCCTCAACCCATCACCAGGAAACAAGATCCCGTCTGTCTGACCTCCACACTCCTTTCCATAGAACCAAAAAATATGACTGCTCATTTTTAGCCCGTTCCACTGCCTTATGGAATACTCTCCCTTCAAACATCCGTCATGCTCCTTCCCTATCATCTTTTAAATCCCCCATCTTTCAATACTTCCTTTCTCTTCAGACAGATGTTAGCTAATTTTTATTATGCCAACTTATGTAAGGTGAATTTGATTTTAATGCACTTACTTTAATGAGATGTAAAAGTTACATTTTATGTTTATTCTTATTTATTTATTTCTTGAAATTGTAAATAGAGATGGTACTCTGACCCTTTTTTCTTTTTTTCATTATTGTATTATTTAATTGTAGTTGTATATTGTTTTTGGCCAGTTATAATTTATTATTTTGTTCATAATTGTTATTCTCAAGGGACCTTGTCCCAGAATAAAGTTTTTTTTTCTATTTCTATTTCTATTTCTACCTTCAAAAACCTATATACGATACCTCAGACTATATTTGGATAGAAGACTAACATGGAACATACATAAGAAATTAAAGCGACAAGAATTAACAAGACGTTACAACTTTCACATCTATTGGATTACAGATCATCACTAAATTCATGAAACAAGTAACTAATATACATGACTCTACTGAGACAAATATGGACATACGGAGCAGAACTTTGGGGTTCTGCAAAACACGTACACACAAACAAAATGCAAACAACTTAGTCCAAAATTTAACGAAAATTTTTTCACGCGCCATGGTATGTTTCGTGTGATTCGAATACACAATGACACAAACATTCCAACAGTAAATTCTCACATTCACGACAAATATAACACGTTTCATTCTTCGACACATCACCGTCCAAATCAACTTGTTTCTTCCCTTTCTTTCTCCCTGTTACCAGGACAGACCAAAAGAAGACTTAAAAGACGATGGCCGAGGGATCTTTTAAACTTAAATCCTCTCTATTCGTTATTATCGTTAATTCGTTATTACCTAATCGTCATTTATCATCGTCATCCGTTATTACTTAATATCTTTTAATCTTTACCTCGTCATTATTTCTTACAATTTTATCAAATACTCATAAGTAATAACTCAAGTACTCTCAAGTAATAACTTTAGGCTATTTTTTAACAATCGAATCAGTAAACATAACTTAGCTTATTTGAAAAGTCCTAACGGACATTCTAGTTCTCATATTTTCCGTTCCACGCAATGAGCGTTTTTTAAACTGGGAAACATCACTCCTTTAGGCAGCGTCTTCAGGTCAGAGTCAAGTATGTATCTTTTTTCTTATTGATAAGGATCTTTTTTCATCGCCCATTTCTTTCTCCCTCTTTCCATACTCATATCTTTCTCCGTTACATATCCTGACATATAATTATTAGTTTAATATTACATTATTTTAAAATTTAAATTATTTTTTATTCATACTGTTTCTCTTTTGTAATGACTATGTTCTTTTTTATATATTACCTATACTCTTAACTATGTTTTTAATATATTACCGTCATATATCATTTCAAAATTGTTAATATTTAAAATTTTAATTGTTCACATATTTTTCCTTTGTCATTTTTTTCATTTGCTTAGTCTCTCTTTATATATTCTCATCTCAATTATGTTTACTTCCATACTTTATAACTATCATCTTAATTTTGTTTATTTCCATACTTTATAACTGTCATTTTAATATAGTTTTTACATTTAATTTTATTTATGTTCCCATAATTTATTACTGTCATATTATTATTATATACCTAACGCATTATTAAGTCTATAATTACATTGGTTGTTATCTGGTTTCTTTTAGCCCTGGTGAAGGCCCACATTGTAGGCCGAAACGTCGGCACATAATTAAAATAACACTTATTTTAAATGTGTGTTTCTAATTTATGACCGCACCCCCAACCATCTTCCTCATCTAATTTCTCAACGGTCAACAAAACTCCATCATTATAAATCCTCTCTACGTTTATAAAATCATGTTTACTTGTTTAACGTATTCATAAAAAAAAAAAAAATATTTAAGGTGCTTTTACGATCAGTTTCAACCGAGATCCCCCATCTTTAAGTGATATTTTGCATGCTCGAAATGGAAGAGACAAAAATTCATTTTCGTCGATTAATGTTTTTTTTATTTTCGAAAAAGGAAAATCCTTGCACAGACGGTTAACAAATTTTGCGATTTGTATGGTAATGATACTTGAGGTGAAAAGCACCGTCCATAATGGTTTGCTCGGTTCAGAACTACAAGAATTTGAAGTATTTATTGAAATCACCAGAGAAAAATGCTTCGGACTTGTTTTACAATCCAATATAATCCTTAACTAACCTTTTTTCTTTCACTTTTCTACTGCTACTTACTATATACCACTACTAGAGCGTTATTATAATTATATTTGTATAAATAATAATCATATTTATATATAAATAAAAAATTAATTGTATTTACATAACAATAATAATTATGTTTATCTGGTTGGAAGTTGAGGTATTCTAGATGTTATAATGATAATAATTTCCTTCCTGCCTTCAGTAAGATTTTCAGATAATGAAACAATATCTCTCTGCAGGGCCATTTAATTATTTCAATGTTAACTTCCCCCAAACTCTGTGTTAACTTTTTAAAGAAAGCATTATTCGACCTAAATTAAAAAAAAAAAAAATTAATCCCCCATTAATTGTCAATTTCACGTTTCAAAATACCCAGAACCCAAATATCGAATATCCCCTAGGCTTTTCTCTGAAACATCTTAACCAATTTTATTTAGACTTAGCAATGAAATAAGCCATTTGGTTTCAAATTTACGACTAATTAAATATGTTTTTTCAATCAGTGCACCGAAATTTAAAAAGTTTAAATAACCTTAAATCCTGGTATTTTAACCTAAAAGTATCTCAATTATCCCTAAGCCAACTTCGCCAGCATTCATCATAAGTCTTGTCAACTGTGAGCTTGAATGAAGCAAGGAGTGAACTTCAAAAACCCCAGATGAACCTTGATGATGCTGTTTAATCCTTGACCATATTCATAACTATACCCAAATATGAAATCATCATCATCTTCACAGTTGACCGCTACAGCCTACCACTCAGTCTGGGCCTCCTCTATCATCCCCTGGTCTGCTGCAACAGCTCTCCTATTCCGGACACCTAGAAGGATCCGCACAGCCCATGCTAACAGCGTCCAGCCACCTTACGTTCGATCTTCCAAGCCGTCATCCTCATCCTCTCAACATCCCAAGTCCATCGGAGTCTTCCCAACTTAATGAATTTAACAATATCCATGTCATTGTAACTATCACGGCGCTACAACTCGGTGACTCCTCTTGGCCTCCTCCACCATGGCCATCATCCGGTTCCCAAATCCCAAGATATCCCTTCAATCTTTTGATACACCATCTGACCTTCACAGTTTTGGTCTCCCTCTTCTTCTCGTGCTGTAGAAAGGTTATGACAGGGTCTTCTTGGGGATCGCTCCATTGTCCATCTTTGCCACGTGGACAGCTCATCTGAGTCTTCCAAGGCTCATCCTCAGAACGAAATCTTGCTCATTAAAATTTTTCTAAATTTCAGCATTCGTCCGCCTTCTCCAGTTTCCATCGATCTGTACTCCTCCAAATATTCTTCGAAGAATTTTTCTCTCAATGATTAGGAGGTCTTGTTCAATTTTTATTGTTATCGTACAAGTTTCCCAAAACTTACAGCAGGACTGGGTGGATTAATGCTTTGTAGAGATATAACTAGTTCTGCCGGGATAGAAGGCGAGAGGTGAATTCCTTGCTAAGGGCAAAGTAGCACTTATTGGCCATCAATATTATTTTCTTAAATTCGACTTCAGGTGCGTTGTCTTGTGTTACCAGTTGTGCGTTGTGTTCGTGTTCCTTCTTCTGGGAGTAAATTAACAAACTCTTTGGCCGAATACGAGCGTAGCTATGAAGGAAAAGCTTGCTGGGATTACTTGGACTACATATGTTCTAGTTTGATATTCAAGTACATATTATATAGTATTCAAGTTCAAGCTTTTGTAGTTAGTTCCGGTCGTAATGAGGGTAATTATAAACGGTAATTATAAAATTATAAGTCTGTAACTGAAACATAGGTAGCAGAAAGTCGATACCCTAATACTCATGATCTATTGCAGTGGTTCACAACAACAATTTTTCGCGGACCATTTGTACAATCTTTTCAATGGAGAGGGAAGGGGGAGGGTCTTACTCTCCATTATATGTGCTTCACTTAAAAATAACAAACCAACTTAACCAATTATTGTTTTTCATTTCTACCGATGATTAAATACAATAATGAATTAATATGTATTGAGAATACTGAGGGCTCTGAATTCATTATTGAATAATTAATAAATTAATCAAATAATTATTAATAAGCCTTTGACGGCAAAAGTTAAAAGGCTTGTACCTACCCCCTTCCCCCCTTAATGTTTCCCATGGGCAGCCCGTGATAGGAGGCATATTTTTCAAGTAAGTACCGTTTTGGAAGTAAAAAAAGACGTGAAAAGATATCCCAATAATTTTATTTTTACATGAAAGCCTGTACCTTAATCTACTTTTCTACATAATTCCCATGAATTTTGAGTCACTTGTCATAATGCGGCACCAGTTTTTGATTATCTTCCTTAAAAAATTCTGCCGCCTGACTTGTTGACCACTGCATCACAAAGGTTTTGACTTCGTTATCGTCTTGAAGACGCCGACCGCCCAGGTGTTTCTTCAAGTGCAGGAACAATCAGCCAGATCAGAGCTATATGGAGGACGTTCTAGAGTTTCCCATTTAAATGATTTGATGAGATCTTTGGTCCGATTAGCCACATGTGGACGGGCATTGTCATGCAGCAAAACGACACCCTTACTCAACTTGCCACGTCTTTTGTTCAGGATTGCACGACGCAGATTTTTCCATGTCTCACAATAAGACGCTGCATTGATTGTCTCATTACGAGGCAGAAACTTCACTAACAATACTGCTTTTCTGTCTCAAAAAGCTGTGCACATGTTTTTCCGTGCAAAATTGTTTGCTTAAACTTCACTCTTTTGGGTGATGATGAATGTCGCCATTCCATGGATTGTTGTTTTGATTCTGGTGTGACGTAGGCCACCCATGTTTCGTCACCAGTAACAATTTGGTCTAAAAAATCTTCACCTTCATTCTCGTACCGCTCAAGGAAAGTCAATGCACTGCATAATCGTTGGGTTTTGTGCAAATCCGTCAACATTTTTGGAACCCAACGTGAACACAATTTCCGGTAATTCAAGTTCTCGGTCACAATGCGATACTAAACACTACAAGAATATTGAGGAAAGCAGTCGGACAATGATGAAATTGTAAAGCGTCTGTTTTCTGTGCGGCCATCTTTAAATGCTCTCACCAATTTCCTTACCATTCCATCACTCATAATGTTTTGTCCGTAAACTTCAACTATCTCACGATGAATATCGATCGGTTTTACGCCTCAAGCACTAAGAAATCGTATAACAGCCCCTACTTCACAATCAACGGGACTCACGATTGTCGGAGGCATCTTAAACACTCAGTAAACAACGTATACAATGAAGTATCTGACTGTAAGGGCGTTAGTGCGTAGACAAGAGATGTAGGTAACCAGCGCGCATGCGCGGAACGCCGATCGTAGAGCTGTGGCGGCGGAATCGCAAAACGGCACTTACTTAAAAAGCATGCTAGACCCCACCTACTAGGGTGGACAAAGACTGGACTGGGCACTTCCCATCATCAGCCCCGCCTCCCTTTGTCAGATAAGAGATCGGCAATTTCCAAACTTTTGAAAAGAAGTGGAGAGAGAAGTAACGAAGGTGTTCCATCCACACGAAGGGGAGTACAAGTCCAGGAAGAGGAGAGTCTTATTCCAGCCACGATAGTTGAAGTCTAGCAAGAGGAGGGTCGGTTTCCATCTATAAGAAGAGAAGAGGTCCGTCGGGGGCAGAGAGGAGCTGGAGGATGAAGCCTAGAAGGGACGCCTAAGACTGATTCCACCTTCGCCAGCCGTGGACTAAGTGTTTTAAAGGTATTTTCTTTGGTTGTAATATTGTATGTTAGGTTTAACTATAATGTCTCTCAGTATTCTCAGACATAGTTTAAATAGATTGTATATGTGAAAGTTGAATTTAAATAATAATGAAATTTGTTAAAACCTGGTTTAATTTAATATTCCCCTGCATGCCACCTACTGAGATCGGTAAACACGATACCTTTGGAAAGGAAATCCAATGGTTTCAGCAATCTTAGTCCATATATCGATTAAAGATATCAATTAATCTAGTTTTTGATGGTACCGCTGCCTTAAAAAAGCAGACGGTCAAAAACATAGCAAAATAGACGTTATAAAATGAACATATTTTTTTCCTGATTGTACTTCTTCTTACGATAAACTAGAACTCCAAAAGCCATAATCTCTAAATCGGTTAGACTGAGGTTATTAAAACATAAATGACATCTCATTCAAATTGCATTCGTGCGGAGCAGAGGCCCTTCAAATAGTTTTATATATATAGATATTGATTTTATTTGCAAGACGCTATATAAATGAAAATCTGACAAAATACTCACCGGCGGAACAGGACACTGGGTATGTAAAGCATCTAGAATAGCGCTGAAGAATCCTGGTGCCATTCTTCCCATAGAGGTGCAGAACTGAGGAAACTCCATCTGCATGAAATGTGGTCTCCATCCACCGTTCCCAAATTTGGCGATATCCAGTTCGCCCTGCAGGAAATACAAACATTTTTTTATTTATACTTCAAAATTTTAAGAGATGAAAAGAGGAGCAGGAAAATAAAATCTGCTACTTTGAGAAAAATTAGCGGAACAAACATGTGATATCTACCCCAACGTTTATCAGAACCAAATTTTTAATATTGAAATATTTGCAGTTAAGTTTTAAATAAATATAGTTACTTAATAAATAAATATAATTACTTCCACCTACTTTCTATTTAATATTCCTTTCATACCTTTCCGATAGACATTTTTCTGTGAAAGTGGGGACCGAACTTTCAGACATTCAGCAAATTAAGGCAGGTGAGCCTCAGAGCAGAGTTTTAGGGCCAATATTGTTTAACATTGTCAGATCTTCCCCAGCACAATGGGACTCTGTTGGCTAGTTTTGCTGATGATACAGCTGTTATTTGTTGAGATAAGGATCCTTTTCAAGCAGCAATATCCCTCCAAAACCTCCTTAATGAAATTTCTGCTTGGGCTTCTAGGTGGAAAATAAAGATGAACGAGTCCAAGAGTACTCATATAGTGTTCACCCTAAACCATAAACCTTCTCCTCCCATTAACTTTAATAATATTCCTATTCCGACTTCCGACGAAATTCGATATTTAGGTATTCACTTGGACAAAAGACTGACCTGGAGGACCCACATTCAACAAAAACGCATAGAACTCAACAGACGATACGGTATTTTATCTAGATTACTTGACAGACGCTCTTAATTATCATTAACCAACAAACTAACTCTTTACAAAGTTTTGCTACAACCAATCTGGACATACGGGATAGAACTGTGGGGCTCTGCTAAACCATCAAGCATCCAAAGAATACAGTCTTTTCAGTCGAAAGTGTTGCGCAAAATAGTGGACGCACCGTTCTACGTAACAAATGACGTTATACATAACGACTTAAACATTCCGACTATTCCAGCCACTGCTACAGAACAATACAATAACTTCCACCAAATACTAACAACAACAACCCTCTTACAGAAACATTAAAGTGCTCTACGAATCCTTACAGCCCACCCCGACTACGCAGGCAGTGGCCAAGAGATATGCTGATCACTTAACTAGCTCTGCTGTGACGGGCCGCTGCTTCAATATTAAGCAAATCAAATTAAATCAAATAAAATGTCGACATCAATAAATTAAGTTTCCGCTTAATTGTGTGTTAAATTGACTGCACCCTCAACCAACTTCTCTCACAAATAGTTTTATGTTGTTATACAAGTAAAGAAATGTCTATTGCATCCAATAGAAGATTTTTATAATAATAGGTATAATACATAATATCTAATGACGATCCTACTGCTCTATCCCTACTGTTCAGGCATGACCAGCTACTACTCGCTGGTGAGAGAGCTGACAAAAGATTTTTTTTTTCACCATTGGGTACATTCGAGATCAATTTGAAAAATATATACGGTGAAGTGAGAATGGTTGACTGTGTGTAATATAAGGAAGAAGTTGGTTCAGGGTGCAGTCAAAAGAACTCACAATGAGTATAAACTTGATTTACTAGTGCCGATGTTTCGGCCTAAATTTTAGCCCATCTTCAGGGCAATAAAAACAATAGATAACAACCGCTAGTAGAATACAGTATGTAGAGATGATAAGTAAAAGAAATATAATGATATTTAAAAACAAAGTAAAATAAAGGTTACGAAAAAAAAACAAAAATCTATATATTGTGCTAAATAAAGTAGCAAAAAATTGTGGGTGTATCAAACAAACATAGCCTAAAATATTTTTTAAACTCACGTTTTCGTAAAAAAATAAAAAAATTTAAACTCTTTTAGAAAAAAATTAACATATATTTTTTTCGTGAAAATCAGTTGATCTGATCTTATATTTTAATATAAGATAAAAAGTTTTTGGAAGAAATTATAAGAATATCAGCCCTAAGTATTCTACCTCAAAAGATTACATCATTAGATATTATTTTTCTGTTTCCGAACACACTTTGCATATATTTACCGACATAGAATCATCGATTGTGAAGTCCGTTGTCATGTTCGTAGAATAAACGAATTTATTCCGGCTGATCTTGCTGATCCTTGTGCTGGTCACGGAAATTTGATTTGTCCCCGTTTCGTCGCATTGATCCAACTGCTTCACAATAAGTTGGAAAGGGCCCTGAATAAAAACAAAATATTATAAGTAGATACAATACACACAAGGTGTTTATATATAGAGAAGTGGGCTCGATTTAGAAGGGGCAATATGGCGGACAATCCTGATGACGTAATTGGTCCTTGGTCCTTTATTGTTGTTTACGCTGTGGCCTGGGTGGTTGTTCAGTCCACTATTGAGTGTTTAGATTGTGTTATTTAATTGTTTGTTTATCCATTTAATGTCACTTTATGCTACTATGGCTAATCGGACGATGCTACAGTGGGAGTCCTTAATTTTGCCTACGTGAGTACGTGACATCGCACAGGTTCAGATCCACCTTGTTACTTCTCCTCCGAGGTAGGGCATAACTAAGGACTCTTTTACTCCAATTAAAAAAACCTAGGGCCAACTGCAGGTTTGAAACAGCCCCCTTTGACATATAAAGCTGTTATGCTAGCCACTATGCTATATGTGCTTAGTTGTGTTCTTTGGCATTGTTAAACTCGAACGTAAAAATTATGATGAATTATAAGTAGAACGTTTCACAGGTAAGGTTAGAGGTTTTTATTGTTGGAGTATTGTATATGTTCATAATAGTAGAAACTATGCACTTTTAGAATAATTCAAACATAATTATAAAACAAATGGATGAACAATTAAAAATAGGGGCATGTGGTTAATTTTTATACCCTCTTAAAGATCTATACATTCATCTATATATATATATTTTTTATTTATTTATATATTTCAAAGAGTGCTGTCAATGGGCAGTTTCTCTTCATGTTCATTCCATGTGTTATAACATTACAGCATATTTACTTGATGTATTTTTTGTACAGTTGTAAATTTCAATAAAAATAAATAAAATAAAAAAAATTTATATATTTGATTATATTGTTGGCATCAATAAGTGCATTATTTATACATTTGTTTTATTTATATATTTTACACATATATATTTAATTCCAAATAAACAGTTGTTATTTACATTATACGTTTTTATAAACACAGTCCTTTTGTTCAATAATTTTTTTTGTCCTAAAAAAAAGGTGACTAGTTTTTATTTATTTTTTTAATTTTCATCTCAAAAGACTAGTAAGACATTTATATAATATAATAAGGACCAACGACGTCAGCAGAATAAGTAGTGCAGGTTTCCAGACCAAAACGAACCTACCTCTCTTATATTAACATCTTGCAATACACATAGATCTAGTTTTCCTACAACACTCACCGCAAACTGCTCCTGTTGTGAACGACAGAAATCAGGAACGATGATCCAAAAGAAGAGTGTCACCAATAGTGTCGGGCACTTCATTTCGACTGAGCATGTCATTCCAATCTCACATGTAACGTTCTACGGAAAGTATGCTGTGACATAACGAAAATGCAAATAACGATTATACATATATGTTTATGCAGAAATTAAATAATAAGAATCAGGAAACTTTATGGGTCATTAATCAGTCATTTATGGTATTGTTCATGAGTAACATGAAACATTAGTCCAATTGTATCCAGGGAAAGCCGGATTCTGCGGATGGTTATCTCACGCAACGGACCTATACTGGAGGAAGCACAAACATCTTTTTGAGGACTAACTCCTATGGCGGATCCACAGCCCATATTGAGATAGAACAGATTTTTGAGATAGGAAGTGAGGCGCTTTAGATACTAAGCTGTATTAAACTGAGCGAAAAAGTCAAACGGCGCTGATTCCAGCCTTGTCTGGTTTACTTTTATTTCATAGCGGTCTTTAATAAATATCGACCTACCCACTCTGGTTATAATGGGTTTGCCACCTATAGGATAGCCCATCGTATAACCAATTGCTGGAGATAAAAGGGCGTATACCACAAAAATATTTTTTAAAAAATCAGTTAATATTGAAGATACAGAAAAATTAAAAACACCGATATCGAGAGATCAAAACACCGCCTTAATTAAATAATAATAACAGGCTTACCGAACCCGAAATTCCGCCTACACAGACTCGTCCAATGCTCACCGTTCAAGCCCAAGCCCCCGAGATCAGCCGTAACGCAATCCTCCCATCGATGTTTCGGCCTACCTTTCGGACGCCTACCAGTCGGATCAGCGAATACCAACTTTCTCGGAAACCAATCCTCACCGAGCTCAACAACTTTACTCGCCCATATGAGTCTCCGCGGTGATTCACGGGGTACAAGCTCCGCAATTACGCGTTGTACAACCTTCTAAAGTCCCCAGTGGCCTCATCCCTCTTCAGACCAAATATTTTACGCAGTACCTTATTTTCGAAAACCTTACGCCGTTGTTCATCCTTTAAAGTAAGCGGCCACGTTTCACATCCGTAAAGAACCGTCGGAAGAATAATAGTTTTATAAATTCTAACCTTTAAGTTTTTAGACAGAAGCCGCGAGCTAAGTAATTTAGCAACTGAATAATAACACGCATTTCCCGCCTTTAACCGAGACTTTATTTCTTCCTGGATTTCATTTTTTCTTGTTATCATTGAACCTAAGTACTTGAATTTCTCTACTTGCTCAAATTATGCCCTGATATATCAATATCACCAAGATCGCCACCGTTTCTGCTACTAATCATATATTTCGTCTTATCGGTATTTATTTCCAGTCCTATTTCCTTACCGGTTTTTATTAATACACTTGTATTTAGTTGTATGGTTTCCGTGTCCTCACCTAGCAGTACCAAATCATCGGCATACCCCAAAACCGGAATCATATCATCCATATTTAAACCTTTCTCGGTACACGTCACTTTTTCTATGACATATTCTAAAGCTATATTAAATAAAAAAGGTGAAAGGGAGGCACCCTGTTTCCAACCCGATCGCACCTCAAATTTCTCGGAGTAATTATGACCGATTCTAACTTTATGGAATGTTTCCGACAATCACATCTCTACTAGGTTTACTAACTTTCTAGGTTTTCCGTGTTAAATCATGATGTTATATAGCTTCTGACGGTCTATGGAATCATAAGCCTTTTTGAAATCGATATAAAATTGATGGACTACACCGTTGTATTCCAACTTTTTCTCTAACATTTGACGTAAGGAAAATATTTGATCAACAGTCGAGCGATTCCGCCTAAAACCACATTGGTAGTCTTCGATAATCTCCTCAGCGTATTCCGTGATTAGGCTAGTTAGTATTTCGTTCCGCCTTAATTAAAAAGAAAAAAAAATCTTATGATATAGTCAAGCCACAACTTATAAGAGAAATAATTCTGTTATTATTGATGTAGAGAAAAAAATGTAAGGTGTTCTGGAATCCAGAAATTTTTATTTGAATGAAAATCGAAAGAAAAAAAAGGAATTAGTAAACAAGTCTAGTATAAATGTTTTTGATTTATTTTTTTTCAATAACGCAGCTTTGTAATCAACCCAAAAAAATTCCCCTCTCCTAAAAAAAATGTCCTTGTTTCAATATGCGTAGAACCCGGATTGGGGGGAAAATCCGTTTGTCTGAATTAATAAATAAATAAATACCAAAACTTTTCTGTAATCTCTAGTGTTATTACTATTCTAGAATTAACTTTACCAAAAAATTAAAAAGAATCATTGAAATCGGTTCAGAAAAAAACATTTTTATTTTTATTCGGCTGTCATTTTAAAACTAATAGGCTGATATGAACGCCAAGGTGTTAGCATCATCGTTGGATGCCATAGTATTTTTTTGCAGAATTTCAAAAAAATTGGTCCCATAGTCACAGAGAAATACCGCGGACGGCTTACGGTGGAAAAACGGATTTTTTTATTCGTTATTCAGGTTATACACATCTTGAAACATAAGCCCTCATATTTTAGAGAAAGAGAGAGGAGTAACTGTTTTTTTTTTGTTTTTTTTTTGGTCGATTACAAAGGTTTATAATTGAAAATAATAAACCAAAAGCATTTATACAGGACTGCGTTACTATTTCCTTTTCTTTTCATTCAAATTCAAATAAAATTTCCTGATACCAAAACACCTTACCTTTCTTATATTTTATTAATAATAACCGGGATATCAGAGAATTGCGTCTCTTATAAGTTGTTGCTTGACCATTTTTATCTTTCTTTTTCTTATCTTTGTTCATCGCGGTTTCTTGTTCTCAAAAATCTTTAGGATTTTTCTATATCTTTTATAATAACTAAGTTTTGGTGGAATTTCATCTATTATAAGTTGTGAATTAAAAATATAGATTAATTTTTTTTCTTTCTTTATTTATTTTTATTTTATTTTTGATTCTGTTTATCGCGCTTTACTGATGCTAAAACCCTGTACCTATGTTCTATATCTTCAAAAATAACTGAGTTATTGGCGTATTTATTGGTAAAGTTTTAAATTTTTTTGTTAATTTGGAAAAGGTTAAATTATAATGTATGTATATTGTATATCTGATTCATTCCGTAGGTTTCAAGATACTTAATTTTTGTTCCTGGCGATTACAATAATTCATGATTGTTTATAATAGACCATAATATAGAAGCTATGTTAGAAAATAAAATAGATTGGAAAACTACATTATCTAATAATAACCCTAATTAATCGATTAAAAAACAGGGGAGAAAAAATTATAGAGCTGAAATAAATAAAAATAAACACCAACCTTAATCTACAGCTGGCGGGAAGTCAAGAGATGTTTAAACAAACATCTGATTGTAACCTCGGAAAAACGGATTGTGGCTGCATCCGTCACGACAGGAAACGGTTCAAAAAATGGAGGGGAGTATGATGTACATTGGGAAAATAAATGTCCAATATCATATTGTATAAATATATTTATAAATGTATTTACTTTCCTCATATATCTATGGAGATTCGCAATTTGAGGAAAGTAGAGGATAAGACGAAGCAAGACTGAAAAAGAAATGCCACAATAAGATCTAACCTCGATGTAAGATTTGCCTTGGATATTATTTAAGAAATTCAGCTGGTTCGACCATGTTTGAATAATGTCTGAGAATGGCGTGGTAAGGTAATGAAGGGAAGGAGACCAAGGGGAAGACTCACTCCCTTGAAAAATTCCCAGAGCCAAATTCCCTTAGGCATAGAAGGTTGTTATGCTAGCCACTACACCACGGGGGACCCCTATTAAAAGTATTAATTAGGTCGTGTCCATTTTTATTATTTTATTAATTCGAATTGGGATAATTGGACTTATGTTGTTTAGTAGCTTTATGTTTACAGTTAATAAAGAACCGTGATTAATCCTCTCATTTTTTCTTTTTTTTTTTTAACTATCACTTTATTTGGTTTGCTATTAAATATGACCATGGAACACGCGATTTTTCTGTAACATAATTTTTTTTTTAACTTGGTCACTCGGCAGCCCAAGCTGCTAGACACATTGAAACAGCGTTCGACGAAGGATGTACCATAGTGCATCAAATACTTGTCAAAAAACAAGAAAACGTCTGACCTCATGTGTTAGGAAATCTTTCTACAGCAAGCTTATTAAGTCTTTGATTCATAATAATATGTTTTGCTAATTTTTTTAATAGTGGTAAAAAATCGTTGGTTATGCAGTCCTCCGGAGGGGGCGTAAAATGGAGATCCCAAGCCTGGGCGATGACAGGTATTCGTTAAAGATTCTTACCCTAATAAAATTTAGGACACCCACTGTAGCTTAGTCCGATTAGCCACATTAGCATAAAATAACGTTAAATGAATAAAAAAACAAACTGAATTTTGATTTTTTCATCAATTTATGTTTCATATTTCTGCTGATGAATAGAGGTTATAAAATAAGCAAAGTAGTTTCTTACTAAGAGCACTTTAGTTTCAATGAATTTATAAACCTCAAGCGATAAACTCTTAATTGATCATAATGAAATTTTTGACATTGAATGACACTACAATTAAAGTGCACCCGTACAAAGCAAGGGCAAGTCCCTAGTATATATAAAATCCACTTTTCTCTTTGTCATCGCATCACGCCTGAATGGCTTGATCAATTTCGCCAATTCTTTTTTTGTTGTGTAACAGTCAGGAGAGGGATCTTATGAAAGAGAAAAGTTACTTTGGTAGATCATTATGTTTTTTTTTAATTTTCTAAGGTAATAATAATCTCTCTATCAACATATATAAAAATAAATCCCATTTTCCCACAGTCATCACATCACGCGTGAACGGCTTGACTGATTTCGCTAATTCTTTATTGTTATGTTTATAACAGTCAGAAGAAGGATCTTATAAAAGAAAAAAACTTACTTTGGTCATTAGTTTTTTTTTATAAAATAAACATAAATTCCCCTTATCTCAAGGTCATCACATTACATATCAACGGATTAACCAATTTCGCTGAGGCATAGTTAAGACAAGACATGGTCTGTCGGGTCAGCTAAGACAAGATTAGCCTTAATTTACACATATTTACAATTTAGTTGATACATAAAGTTTATATATGTTTATTTTATTTTTTAAGCCTCTTTAATAGTTGATATAAATAAAAAAAGAACAATGACCTAATATTGCATAAAACTTTTTAAATAAAATTACTAAGAGCTTTTTTAATAAAATTGCAAAAAAACTAAAAAAATAAAATAAAAATTTTAATTTCGTCCGACCATCTTTTGAGTTGCCCTCCTTGCTTGCGTTTCTTCCCGAGAGGTGTCCATTCGGCAACTGCCTTGCTCCACCTGGGGTCCATTATTCGCATCAAATGCCCAGCCCATTCCCATTTCAGCCCACAGCATCCCTCACCAAAGTGGCCTCTCTAGAGTAGTATTTTTTACTCTATGCTTTAAATTAACATTCGTCATGCTCCTCTCCATTCTTCTATGCCAAACGTTAATTCTTCTTTCCTGAGTTTAGTAAGGCACCAACTTCCATCAGTCAAAGTTGAGAGAATACAAGTATTGAATATTAGCCTTTTCCATTTGATTTCGGTGAAGCCTTTTCCATTATGTTTTTGAAGAAAAGGTGGGCATCGAATAAGATGGTCTGTCCTAGGTAAGTTATGACTAATTCTATTTTTGCTAGAGAATTTTCTATTTCGATATATTTTCTGAATTTGTCATTATTTTAGTTTTGAATAAATTCATAACAAGGCCAACCTGACCGTACACTCTCTCCAAGTCCTTCAGCATTTCTTTTAAATCGTCCTGGGTACATGATATCAGCACTTTGTCGACTGCAAAATTTAGATGATTTAATTTTTTTCCGTTAATATTAATTAATCCTTTGGTCTGCCATTCCAAATTTTTAAAAGTCAGGTCAGCAAGTAATACATAAAATCCTAATATTTCTAGGCCAACGACCATAGGTGGAGGTGATTAAGCAGAAATTATATCAGCTACCTGGGATCCCCGATTCTTAGATTAATTCTTAATAGAAGCTGAGTGTGCACAAGAAGGCTCTCCTTACCCCAGGTCCGATGGTTGAAATAGCAGAATAAATCAGTATTCTGCCACAGCCGGGGTTCGAACCTGGGTAATTACTAGGACTGAATCCACTAGCAGCTCTTTAATAAATCAAGATCTAAATAAAATCAAGAAAATAACTAAATCTGGAAGATAGATTTAGGTTTCCAATCGAAAGAGCCAGCCTAGAAGGTGTTTTTTTTTTATCTTGGCAATTAGCATTTGAGACAATCGGATCTATTGAAGATAATGGCATTCAGAGAAGGCTTTGCGGTCGGGTGACCCGGTTACCGGCTGTCACTCATTGCTACTGACTCACAGAAAACAAACTACGTGATCCTGCAAATGTTTTGTCACTTGAATTAGCTCACAGTCACCATATAAGCTCTCTTCCTAGTTCTTTGTAACGGATACGCGGGTCTTCCACATCCGAGATGGTGAGTCTTCATAGCTTCTTTCTTCTTATACATTGCGATGTTGTTTGCTTCTACTGACCTATATATGAAATACATAATAGAGGAAAGCGAGTTCAAACCCGGCAGACAGCTCTGGGATTTTTAAAGGGAGTTGAAAATTCTTGATTAAGGCGTCGTTACGTAAAATGGTAAAATGTACTAGTAAAAGATCCCTACCCTAAATAAACCTGGATATGCAAAAATTTAGGACTCCCACTATACCATCGAACGATTAACCACAGTAGCATTAAGTGGCGTTAAAAGAATAAATACATCTTTTCAACGAGAATGGCGACTTTGACTTGAAATAACAGAAAATAATTAAAACAGTACTTAAAATATTAAAATCGGGCATTTCCTTCGAAATGGTTAAATTAGTCCTTTTCGTGCGCAACGCAACCTCCCTTCCTTATATAGACAGATTTATGCTATCTCGGATTGATTTTTGCATCGGGAAGAGAGTTTCTATATTAAAAAGTGTTCTTTATAGTGAGGCAATCCTAGTTACCACTGAAACATTTAAATTCGTATCCTTTTAAAAGGAGAATCGAGTCAAAAATGTTGGTTTTATTCCATTTTGAGCCGTATCCTTGTTGCAATAGGGGTACTCACTAAGTTTACTATAGCATGCTATTTGTATTATTTTGCTAAACCCGTCGAGTTTCTACAGTTATTTCCTGTATAAATTGATGGGTTTAGCACAATAGCACAAATAGTATGATATAGCAAACTTAGTGAGTACCTCTAATATATGTCAATTGTTAAGAATCCTTTCAACCAAAATGGCGACTTTAACTATAAGAATAAAAAAATAATTAAAACAGTCCTTAACATATGAAAATCGGGCATAGTATATTGGTCCTTTTCGTGCGTTACAAACAAATATGTAATATAACGCTAAAAACGTTTATTAGCTGACTTACAGCGTCTGGCTGATTAGATTATCACAAATATGTTGATTATTACATACATTTTCCCCAAAACGGCTCTATACGATTATTATAAAGCACTTGACATTGATGTAAATTAAATAGGGTTCAATTTCATTAGTAAAATTAGAATTAAGTTTATTACATTAAGGACTTGCTGGTCCTCTCTTACATTGAACAGGAATTGTATATACATTTATAATTAACATTGAGTCAGGTATTTTACATAAGTAATAATTATACATATATTTCTAATAATTATACCAATTGATGTTTACCAAATAATATGCTCATCAGAATAAAATAAAACACCCACCTTGAGATTAAAAATCTGGTGAACGCAACACACAACTTTCACTTACCTCAGCTATTTATATAAACTTAAGAATTTTTATAAAAATTTAGAGACGAAAATAATATTAAAGAATTATTTACATTGGATTTTATTCGAAACATGTGTTTTATTAAATAATCTATTATATTATATCTACAAGAATCACGTTTGTTTTATCGGCTGTTCATCACCCTCCGTCAATTTTTACAATAGTATGTATAAGATAATATTTTTTCTAAAATATTTGGCATTCCAACGGTATATTATACATGTACATTACTGTTCTTAAGTTCAAAAACAAAAAATTTCATTAAAAAAATATGTTTGCAGTTTTCTTCGTTAGTTGGATATCGAATTCGTTCAAAGTATATATTTACCTGTTTTTTAGCAATGTTAATCAGATAAAATGGTAATTTTTATATAATCTACAAAACTAAAGGTTGTTTAGAGAAAGACAATTTAAAATATCGGCATTTAAGCCCCATCAGAGTATTTCAATCAGAATGAAACTTACATGATAGTAAAGCCCATTGCATTTTACATCGATGTATTGAGTTTAATCAAAATCTTTTTTTTTTTTTTTTTTTTTTTTTTTTTTTCGTTGACGTAAACCACTTGGGTCATTTTCGCCTTAAATCACTTTGATAAACGGATTAAATATTATAGTCTATTGTACAAGTCAGTCTGTCGTAGGAAGTCAAAAAGTTTTGCAGTTGTCTGTATATTGTCTTGTAAAACGGTTGGTAAGTCATTGTCAATTGCAATATGTGCTCTGTGATTATCATAAGCCCTACACTCTGTTAAAATGTGTTTAACAGAGATTGGACAACCGCATGTTGGGCAGTCCGTAGGAGATTCCCGTGCCATGAGATGTCCGTCAGGTGTGTCCAATACGCAGGCGCGCCAGGATAACCTCTTTCCTTCGCTTTTGTCGTAGGGACGAATGCCAATGGGAGATGTCCCTTCTTATTTCCCTTAATTTGTTGTCAGTAATGTCATGCCAAATCTGTCCCCACCCCAGTAAAGGGAATACCATCTGTTATTGCTTCTTTGGCTGCACGATCTGCGAGTTCATTGCCAACTATACCGCAGTGGCTCGGTACCCAGACGAAAAAAACTGAATAATTGGAAACTATTGTGGACTGCAATGATAATAGAATATTTTGAATAAGAGAGTCGGTAGAGAAAAGGCGCTTCAAGCTGAGCAGGGCCGATAAGGAGTCTGTGCAAATAATCCTAGTTGTTTTAGTAGGGTGAATAACATTTAAACTTTTATAAATTCCAACTAGTTCTGCGGTATAGTTGCTACAGAGTGGAAAAAGGGAAAACAGATGTCTGCCCTCACACACGACCGATGCTCCCACACCTAAGGAACTCTTAGAGCCATCAGTATATACGTAATCAGCAACACCGAGTCTATCTTGTAGTTTTCCTGCTTATAATGTAAGGATATGTGTTTTGTTTGAGTAATTTGGTAAGGGAAAGACAGATATTCGGAGAGGGAAATTGCCAAGGATAAATTGGAGATGTTTCTATTGAGAAGGAAATTATATGTTGTAAGGAAAGAAGGAAATTCGAGGTTAAACTCGACCAGAAATTTAGAAATGCGGACTATAAAGGATGGTCTTTTGGATAAAGAGATCTGTTGTTGGGTGAGAAACTGTCTATTTGGGAATAAATGGAGGAGAGGATGGTTGGGAGTGGACAGGATCTTAGCAGCAAGGATCAGGTCAAGTTGTTGCCTTCGTAGTGCAAGTGGAGGTTCACCAGCTTCAAGCACACAAGCTAATAGAAGGGCTGGAACGGAAAGCACCAATAGCTATTCGAAGACCGGTATTTTGAATAGGATCGAGTAGTTTTAGAGTTCGAATCAAAATCTTTAGGGCTGTTTTTGAGAAGGTGCAAAATGCGCGTTATAAAGTGGCTCTTCTGGTTAGCTGATTTTGATGAAAAAGTTTCTGTAACATCTTGGGCGTATAGTTGTCTTAAATATGAAATTTCAGTTTTATAGGACTTTTCGTTTTCGCCCGGGAGCTACCAAATACACACACAGACCGTTTTGCGGGACTTGGTTATTTGGACTCAGGAGACCCTAAAATGTGTATTTCCGTTGAAAACTGGAATTCGAAAATATTCACGATCGCAATACTTTCCCTTACTACATATTCCATATATATGTAAGTGAAAGTAAAAAAGAAAATAAATAATTATGCCTCGAAAACGAAAAGTCGCACGAAATTGAAATTACATATGGTTATATAGCCTTATCATTGCACTACTTGTTTTGGAAATTTATTATTGATTGATTATTTTCCAGCTGAGTAATATTTTTAGTAAAATGTCTCAAAAAGGACTGAGTGAAAAATAATGTCGAGCGGCTAAATCAATGAAAATTGGCCGATTTCAAATGGATTGACCCATATTCAATTTAATCGACTAACGCGTAATCCCATTTAATAGTATCGATTTAACTAATCGATAAAGGATTACGATTTTGATGAAGGTCGATAGTTTTTCAATGAGCAATAAAATCTTTGTTTTTTAGCTCAAATTATCATTTAAGCCCTAAGTTTTTATTTAATATAACCTACTTATCATTCTTCAAACGAATACTGTAACTTATTATAGTTTTATATAAATCTGTTTTAATAAAGACATTCAAATCACCATGACATTTCAAATTTATTTTTTATTGCCTCCCCGATATTTCAGTAAGCAAAATAATTCAGTTAGGCGCGCCTTCTTAATATTTTATGAGCTTTTTATTTATTTTAAAATCACGCTTAGCAGCCTGGCTTTTCTCCTAATTCTTGAGTACCCATTTTATAGAGGCTGGGTGTGCCACCAGAGGAGTCAACCTACAACTGAAACAATTATAATTATAAATAATTATTCAGCAACCGGCATTCGAATCCAGAACCTGAATAACAGTAGACCAGTGATCTATCTATTATAGATTGAGAGAAATCTTTATTATTATTTTCACTTACCTATACATAAAATATATGGTAAGGGAAAGTATTGCGATCGCGAAAATTTTCGAATTCCAGTTTTCAACGAAAATACACGTTTTAGGGTCTCCTGAGTCCAAATGACCAAGTCCCGCAAAAACGTCCATGTGCGTGTCCGTCTAGCACGAAAACGAAAAGTTGTACGAAACTGAAATTTCATATTTAAGACAACTATACGATCGAGACGTTACTGCGTTTTTTTTTACTAAAAATCGACTGGGCAGAAGAGCCACTTAGTACCATACATTTTGCACGTTTTTACGATTTTCTCAAAAACAGCTCTAACGATTTTGATTAAACTCGCTATATGAATGTAAAATTTAATGGGCTTTAATATCATGTTGGTTTTATTCTGATTTAAATACTCTGGCTGGGCTTAAATACGGATATTTTAAATTTTCATCCTCTGAAGTGCCTTTAATTTTAAAAATTTAAATAAATTAACAATATATTCCTGTTGGCATTGATAAAAAAACGGCTATATATACAAGTTGGACGAATTTGATGACCAACTAAAGGATGAAAGAGCAAAACTATTTTTTATGTAATTTTTGGTTTTTGATAATAATAACATATAGACGTATATATAGATAGTTGGAAAGAGAAAGATTTTAGAAAAAATACTATCTGCTACGCAAAGTTGTAAAAGTTAATATAAAGTAACGAATGGGTAATAAACTATTTACTAATTAACAACTTAATATAGTTATATCATTTAATCTAAATCATATGTTTCCAACGAAAATGAATACCCGTTTTATTAAAACCAACTTAAAATATTTTTAAATTGAAGTATATTCAACAGTTTTTAAATTGATTATAACAGTTAAGGTAAATGAAAGTCGTGTGTTGCCCGCACCAGATTTTCATTAATTATATGCAATATAATATTTCTGTCATATAATAAATTAATAAAACATGTTTCATAATTTTTCTAGTGGGTGTTCTTTGGTCTTTATATTTTGTTAAATGGATGCTTGGGGAAAACACTTCTTGCAGCACAGACAAGATCCCATGCTTCACAGGAAAATGTAAGATCCTAATATTATAATTTCATCTTCATTATTCTACTTTTATTGTTATATCTTTTTTTTTTTTTTTTTGATCCTTCAATCATACACACCTCTCAAAAAGAATCTTTGTAAAATGACCAATATCAGCAATGGACAGAAATTGTAATTTAGATCAGAAGTAGGATAAAAACTTTAAGGAAGCATTTATCAAATTTATTTATCAAACGGTCAAATGATAGTTGTATGATGTAATTAAAAAGCAATTGTTCATAAAACTAAACAATGGCAAAAAAATAAAACACTTTAATATTGGCTTTTATTCAAAGAGCGTTATAAAAAAATTATAAAGTCAAAGTTTTTGTGAGCATAGGCCAAAATGTATTATCTTATCTCAAACCTAACTAAAAATTTAGGAAATCATGACAAAATTCTGTGTCTTCCTATAGAGTTGTATTATATTATTTCTCTTTTTCCGAGGTCTATTGCCAGAAAAAAAAAAAATTTCTCTCCACACCTTCTTAAACCTCTGATTTAAACTTTAAAATTTAAGTCCCATACTCCCTTACTCTTTTTATTGAAAAAATTCTAATACTCCAAGGACTATTGAATAAAAAATAATCAATTGTGCCTTACTACTCAAGGATTAATATACTAAGATATCATTTTTAAAATATTGCTATAATTTAATTAATGTTTATATCTTTTGCAGGAACTTTCTATAGGCAACCAAACACAAGAGGCAGATTTTGAGAATGAAGAAAATCAGAACCAATCATTTTTGACAAAAGTAAGATGAATGAGGAGGATTAATCGAACAAAAAAAAAATTAATAATTTTATTTAATTATTCGTATTGATTTTCTATCGACTATTTATCGAATAGTTTTATAATAATTAATTATGATGATGAACAGTTTTATAATATCCTCAATTGAATAATTATATCTACAAGAAAAATTTTGCGAGGAGTTTGATGAAAGAAAATTTTCAGTCATGGGACTTTGGTTCGGAAACAGGAGTACCATCCCATCATCATTTTTGGAGAGGTATGGACTCAAAAGATAACAGTTACAAAACGTGGCAGAGACCATAATCCTGGACTCACTGGGAATCCTGCATCACCATATATATTGAGGCTAGGCACGATTTGTCCAAGAGGCCCATTGATATATCCAAGTGTTTCTTTTTGGCAGCATCTCCCTCTATTTGTACCTTAAAAATTGTCTTCAGGATTGATGCAGTATGCTGTGTACGCATCACAACTCAGCAAAGTCGGGCAGCAATCCAAATCGGAATTTCTCTCTCTCTTGTGAGTAGTGGTTATCAATTTTTACACACACATTGTTGACACATTGTTATAGTTAGTGAAATAATTAATAATTAGGACAGGTAATAACAATCCCTGGAAGGGTTCAGTATCCCCGCTAAACTGATAAGGCTGGTAAGGATGACCATGAGGGATGTGAGGTGTACAGTGCAGGCAGATGGGCATCAAATGGAAGAGTTCTCCTCGAAAAAAAAGGGCTCTGCCAAGACGATGCGTTAGCATGCTTATTGTTCAACTTGGCACTTGAGAAGGCCTTGAGGGACGCTGGTATCCAAACCAACAGAACAGTTTACAATCATATGCTCCAGCTATTAGCCTATGCGGATGATGTTAACATCATAGGACTGTCGTTGCAGTCTGTCAAAGAAGGATTTTTGGCCTTAATGGAGGCTGCCAGAATGCTTGGACTGGAGGTAAGTGCGGGGAAAACTAAGTACATGGCAACAGGAGAAGAACCCCGACCCGGTGAGACCATCAATGTTGGCCCCTTCAACTTAGAAAAGTGGCACAGTTCACTTATCTAGGGTCTCTTGTAACGCAAGATAATTCACTAAAGGTTGAGGTGAAAAGAAGAATTTTGATGGCAAACAGGTGCTACTTTGTCCTCCGGAGAGAGTCCACCTCCCGACTCCTAGCCAGGCCGACTAAGCTCCATCTATATAAAACGTTGGTTCGCCTAGTCCTGTTGTATGGATAAGAAACATGGACTATAAGTAAAAGAACTGAACAAGACCTATAAGTCTTTAAGAGAAAAATACTTTCATGAGTTTTCATCTCATTCGATGGAGGAATTCATCTCAATGGGCATTGGAGAAGGCGGACCAATAATGAACTTTATACATTTTTTAAGGATGATGATGTCAGATGGTGTGACAGCAGATGCAAGGGATATCCTGAGAGTGAGAAACTGGATGACAGCTGCACAAAAAGTGAATTATGCAGTTTTGCCATCTGAGCACAGAATGATAAGAATAAGAATTTAATCAATTGAGAAGGCAACAAAACTGTTCATATTTATAAATAGATAATTAGTAGTGTACCAATACAAATAATAAAAAACAATTAATAATTTATTTATTTGTGTTCTATTAAATCTCCACAAGGATATAAAGTAATGTAACTTAAGAAAAACATTATTATTAAATTTATCGTCAAATAAATACGCTATTATTTATTATTTATTTAAATTGTATCAATTAAATTTTTCTGGAGATAAATCCACAAAATTGAGAAATCTTTAATGTGTCTATGAGTAACTATTGTTATGACAGTGAAATTAAATCACTTATTGTCATTCTTAATTGTCTTGAATTTTATCTTTATTTGTCATATTCCATAAAAAAATATTTATTCACTTATTTTATCTTTAATTATGAAAATTTCCCTGTAATTTATTCATCAGTGGTTCAGTTTTGTCTTTAAGAATATACATAATACGAAACTTTTCAATTAATATATAAATTATATAAATAAATATATGAATATAATCTAATACAAATTACCAATTTTTTATTTCAGCTTAGGAATGAAGATAATGGTACAGACAGTGGACTCTACAATCTGGGTCTGTTTGAAGGTGACATATTGTTGAGAAAGGTGAATATTTTTTAAAATTTTATTGTTATTGCTACTACAATTTTTTTTTTTAATACATGCACGTGTGTTTGTGTTTTTGCTTTATTTATTATTTCACAAAACATACATAAAATTTTGTGATAAAATAGACCTGTCTCTCGATTAACAACATTATTAACATAGGATTCAAACATTCTTATTAAAAATGAAAGAAAAAACTTCCTCATTTATAAATATATATATTATCGTAATATATTATCTCCTAGTAATATGTGTTATTTTATGAACATATTATTTTTGTTTCAATTTTTGCGTAATTAACATTTTTTTTTCTTAACTTGAAAAAGATTGATTATCCTAGTATGACCTATATATTTTTTAACAAAAAGTACTCCTCATTCTGTTTTCCTAATAGTGATTTTAGTCTTATATGGATTTTTTTTTTTCATAATTAAATTTGCACTTATAGAATAAGGGACAATAATACGTTAGGATTGGTCATAGGAAAGCTTTATACAATAATAATTTATTTGATACATTTAATTTGTACATGATATTAAAATATAGAAGATCTTTTGGCTTTATCATGCATATAATTAGTTTATTTGTTCGTTCATTCATTTAAAATCACTTTATACTCCATGGCTAATCAGATGATTCAGTGGAAATCAATTTTGCCTATCCATGTTTATTAGTGATTGTATCCAGTTTACTCTATTCTTCTATTACCTGCTAACAAGGGTGTTATGCGTGATTTTTGTATAAAGTAGGTTGAAAATATAATTGAAGGGATATAAATAAAATTTTAATATTAAATAATAAATCATATTTGTATTTTACTGAATGTTCATTTGTTATTGTTGCCAATTTATTTGTGTCCAAATTTTAGCCTGAAGAGAAAAGTGCTGTCAAAAATGTGAAAGCCCTTTGGCCAGATGGAGAAATAGTTTTCAAAATATCAGATGATGTAGGTGAGTTATCCATATAAGTTACAATATCTTTATCAAATATTACATTTTGAGTTGTGGTGGATATAATTAGTTGACCGTTGAGAATTACTAGATGGAATTTGTCCGGGTGGCGGTTAGTGAATAAAACAATTATGTAGTTTCATTCACTGACCACCACCTGGGCTAATTCCTTCAAGTAATTTTTTAGTTACTATTTTTAAATAATAACTTTCTTATTTTACACTTTAATTCTTACCTTAATTATAAATGAAATATACAGTAACAGAAAGTATTGGTATCATGAACTTAAAGTTAAAATTTGGTATCATCGTATGAAGTATCATCATGAAAGAAAACATAACGACCATATTAACTTTTCTAATGTTCTGCACAGCTCTCTTGATTTTTCCTTTCCTAAGAACAAAAAAAAAAGAAAAATTGGTCAACCTGTTCAAGTTTAATGCCATGACCAAGGGATATAGGGATTCTTTTTTATATACATAGATATAATAAGTTGAGTTCAATGGAGACACTCTATTCAGTGATTTTAAATTTACCTAAGAAAATATTTTTTTTTTTTGTTTTGCTAGTTAAATGTTAATATATTATGTTTATTTGATTGAATATATTAAATAGATGACCGTGAAATGAATATGAAGGATGTGATGATTTATGAGGCAGTGAAAAAAAAAATTATAAAATAGTGAAAACTATTTATCCCACAGCAGTTGCTTCTTGACTCTTGCCTGGAAGCCTTGATGAAGACCCACAACATGGGTTCAAACAATGAATAATTAATAGTTTTTGTCTACTTTCTAACCCCTTTTTGACCACTATCCGAACCATCTTATCCTACATGGATTTATTTAATAATAATAATTTAAACTCCCATGATTACTCAAAAGAATACTGTGTGTTTAGAACCCACAATCGTTCCCAATAATATAAACCAAAAAAAAATTACTTAAATTCTTTCCACTATTTTTAGGCTGCCCTTACTCCAGGCAATGTCTGATTATTATGGCAGCGATGGAGGATTATCATAGGAAGACATGTGTCAGGTTTAAAGAGTGGACAGGTGAAGAAGACTTTGTGGAGATTTTTTACAACAATCAAAACAGGTAAACAGACAAGTGAAATAATTACCAATTTTATTTTACTTTATACTTTTTTTTTTTTCAGCGGTGCATGCTGGTCCGAAGTAGGAAGATCTGGAGGAAGGCAGAGGCTGTCCCTAGGCCAGCGATGTTGGTTCCTTGGGATAGCCATCCACGAGCTGGGACATGCCGTTGGCTTCTGGCATGAGATGAACAGGCCGGACAGGGACGATTATATCATAATTCACTGGAACAATATCCTTAAGGTATAGACATATAATCAGCTTTTATTTCATATAAATAAGCAATAATAATTTTTGTGGTTTTCATCTACAATTCTTACTTTTGGTCTATTATTTTCAATAATGAACCTTTGTAATTGACAAAAAACAAAAAATTACCCCTCTCCCCTCAGAATTTGAGGGCTTACGTTTCAAGATAAGTAGAGCCCGTACAACCTATTAAAAAATCCGTCTGTCCCATCCGCTGCTTCTCTCTGAAACTACTAAATTTTGTTTAAAAATACCAGTGCATCCAAGGATGATCCTAACACCTGGCCGTTGATATCAGCTGATTTTTAAATTGTGGCCGATTAAAAATTAATAAATTAATAACTCAGTTATTTTTTAAGATAAAGACATTTTTTTATAGAGTTTTCTAATCAAAAAATCTATATTAATTATAAAAAAAGAATAAGAAAAAAATTGAATTTTTACTAATAAAAGCTCATAGCTCAGTTATTTTGGAATATAAAGAAATATTTTCAGTTTTAATATCAGGAAATCACAACAAACAAAAGAAAAGGAAACAAATTTAAATCTTCCTTACATATATGCTTACACTACAGTTATTTTAGACAAAGTCTATTATAAATTTGTGTATTTTTCGATAGACAATTATATTCCCAACAAACAAAAAAAGAATCATTGAAATTGGTTAAAAAATATCAGAGATATAGTGTTTTGAAATTAGCAGTGGTGATAAGCCATTTTCCTTTGATTAATTTATTGATTTTCATACTAGTTAATTGCCTGTAAACAGCTTTGTACTGTTATACTCTAATATAGTAATTAGTAATAATAAACCATTGTGTAATAATTTGCATCATTTTTTTTTCTTATTTAAAGATTATTAACAGAAAATTTATTTCAGAAAGAATCGTAAAAAAATATAATCAAGAATAGGAGTGATTTTTGACCAACACATCCAAGAATAACCGAATAACCGAAGAATAACTTCTAAAATTATCAGAAAATCCATCCCTATGCTAAAACAATTTCTAAAATTTTGTGATTTGATCCCACCTAAAACCCAGATACAAGTTTTCTTCCTCATATCCTCCCAGTTTGACTGTGGCTGCCTCGTTGCATAGCGTACTGTCTAAATAGTTTGATATGAAACTTAAGAGACTAATGAACTTTTTCATTAGGTTCACATATGGAATTCGAAGGTGATCCCATATTTTCAGTAGGTATAACAAGTTTAAATGGCTCTACCCTTCTTTCCGTCGCCAATACTTCATTGGTGTCTGCCTTTTGCAATTTTTTAGAACCAAAAACCTCCTTTATACTATTGGGTTGTTTCACATGAAATGTCCATTTTTATAGTTTCTGAAATACATAAAGGATTTTGCAGGTCTCTGTTGTTTTCTTCTGAATGTTTACATATTTAAAGTAAACAGTTACTAATCCTCTACCTTTGTATTATAAATATTAGCTTCCCAATCAGTTACCCACTTTTTAGTATACCTGCAAATATGAACATGGAAACAGGCGATTTTCGAGTAATATTATTGTACAAGTTTAAACTCGGCCATTCAGCAGCTGAGGCCGCTAGAAATATTTGCAAGGCGTTTGGGGAAGGAAGTGTTAATGAACGGACCATTCACCGTTGGTTTGCTAAGTTTTCGGCTGGGAATACCGACTTGGAAAACACCCCGAGGAAGAACTCCGTCTGTAATAGACAACGATGTTCTCAAACATACAGTAGAAGGAAACCCCTACCAAACAGTTAAAGGACTCTCAGCACAACTAAATGCAAGTGCATCTACCGTTTCCAACAGATTACCACCTGTTCAGGAATTTAGACAACTTCGTCAAAGGAAAACTTTTTGAAAATGATGATCAAGTGAAAAGTGCGTTTTCAGTTTTTGTTTCACTTCAAAGTTCAGAGTTTTCAGTTCGGGGATAAAAAAGTTGGTGTCATGTTGGGGAAAATGTTTAGAAAAAGAAGGTAAATACTTTGAATAAAATTGTCTTGTTTTCATATCGTATTTTTAATAAAAATCCTTTACCTTGAAAACGGACATTTCATGTCACACAACCCAATAGATATGCTTACCACATGCTCCTCTGTCCAATCAGTAAACAACAGGCTCCGAACCTATAAACCTGAATATACCTTCTTATAAATTTGTTTGATAAATTTTATTTGATTATAATCAATCATAAACATTAACAATTTATTTTAGGGTTTTTCTTCAGCATTTGTGAAAAACTCTGCATCAACTGTCGACACTTTGGGGGAGACATTTGACTTGAAATCTGTCATGATGTATGATGAGTACGCCTTTTCTAAAGTAAGTATTTAAATAACCATAATCTTCTTCTTCTTAAAAAAAAAAAAAAAAGTATATACTTAATTACATTTTATAAAAGATTTATTAGTTATATTTTGATAAATACCAATACATGATTGGCTTAATTTAGAAGTGGAAGTCATCGGCACTACTTTAATATCACTAGATATTTGTTTAATTCTATTTTAATAATTGAAGAATAATTGACTGTAGAATGAATTATATTGGTTATTTGAGTATGTGATAAACAATATGTCACACCTAAATAAATAATTACAAATAAACATTGACACACAAATATATTGGGCTGTAAAATAACTGTATAGCGTTTTTTACTAGTAATTTCAATAAAAGCTTCAGATTCTTGTAAATAATTTTAATCAGCTATATATGACCCATTTTGGTCTATTACATGTTCCCATATTTCAGGTAATTTTTTAATTCCATCCTCTCAGAACAGGTGAAGGACAAACCGAACCCTTTGCGTCTTCCAAGTCAAAAATTCCGGTTCTGAACCATGCAAACCACTTTCGGACTGTGCTTTCTCCTGAGACATTATCGCCATACACACTGCGAAATTTTGTTTGTGCAGGTACAAAGGCAATAGGCCTGTATTAACAGGATAATGGGCGGTGAATAATAAGCCTACTTGAGAAAGCAGTGCAGAATATTAGTTGGACAAAAAAATGTTCATATTTTGTCACAATGAGTAGTGAGGAATGTGTTGCGATGTTCGCATTGGTTATGGTCTCTTGTTATCACTTCAGATCTAGACTAAAATGGTCTTACATGACAGGATATCTTGCTTGATTTCCTTTAGTTTGCTGGGTGACTGGTACCAAATTTAAATCTAAAAATTTTGGGGTTTGGTCTCTCTCTTTTGTTTCTTGATTTTAAAGAAATTTACAACTGTATTATACTATAAAATATATTAAACAAATGTTTTAATTGGTGATATGGGCTTGATACAGGGATGTGTAGAAACTATCCAGTGGTAGCACTTCATTGTTTATTTTATGTAGTTGGTCGCAAGGCCATCATCTTGTCAGCTGTATTGGGGGACTATTAGGTATAAATGGCAATGAGAGGTTGCGGATGGGAGATTTGGAATTGAAAAAGGTATATCTAGATCTGTAACTAATGGGATATTTAGATATTTATGAATAATTTTATTGGTGATAAAAGCATTTAGGATCTTTTGGAGAATTTCAGATCGCAAGGATTGAATGTTGGAGAAATTGGATGGTTTGATGGGTTCCCATAGCTCAATCCCATATGTCCAAATAGGCTTAATGATAGTAATAAAAATTAATTTATTGTAGTATGTGGGAAGTTTTGAGCGTTTGTCAAGTAAATGCTGTAGTAAACCTATCTACCAACTGTTTCTTGTCGTTTCAGTCCAGTGTGACAATTCCACTGACTTGTTTTTTTAGGCATCTGTGCAGGGAGTTTTCCTTTTCGGAAATAAAAAAAAATCATTGAATGATGAAAATGAATGTTTCTCTTGCATTTCGAGCAAGTAAAATACCACTTAAAGATAAGGAATCTCGGTTGAAACTGATGCATAAAAGCATCTTAACTAATCCTTTTTTATAAGATGTAAACATTATTGACCAAGTAAACATGATTTTATAAACATAGAGAAGATTAAATTGAAATATTTAAAAATACTACAACGTATTTTACAACCCAATAATATGTTTTCCTTATTAGTATGTTATTTCTTGATGACCCAAACCCTCGACCAACTTCTCCATCTTAAATAAATACTTTTTTTGGATTGTGTACCAATGTTTCAGCTTATTTATTTTTTTTTAAGTTCTTCTCTGTAATTATTATATATTTGTAAATTAATAAATTTAGTTTTAGATCCTTTTTTTCATATTAATTTAGGAGTATTTAGATAACTTGTAATATTATTTTATCAGTTTAATTCTCATTCTTATCCTCTCAATTTTAGGATGGAAAATCACCAACTATAGAAACTAAGTCAAAAGCTCTCATTGGTCCATTATGGAGGAAATATCAGTTGAGCCATGGTGATATTCGCAAAGTACGCAAACTCTACAATTGTAATGGTACTAATAGCTTTTGTTAACTGTTATGAATCTATCAATTTATTTCAGAGCAGATGTCAGTTTTTAGTTATTTAAAAATAAACTATGTTATTTTTTAAATTGACCATTAAGCTTTAAGCTTGCCCTATTTTTAAATTAAGGCTGCACTACATAATGTGTGAAGAGGTAGGTGAAAATTCGTTAAAGCAAGGTATTGTAAGAGTTCATGAAAATAGGGGGAGAGGAGGAAGGCATATTTTTTTTTTAATTCATATAATAACATCAAATATTACTTTTTAATAAATCCTATGATCTCATTAAAATTTTGTTTAAATAAAAAAAAAAAAATGATAATGCTATATCAAAATAAACAAGTGTAACATACACATCATGAAAACATGTTTTGTTTTTTTAATGTAGAAACTCCATTTTATAAATTAAACTTTATTAATTAATAAAAGGTTGAAAAAATAAATGATGAGGTTTTATAGAAAATACGGTTTTTTAATATTTATACGTTGAACGTATGTGAGAGATAATTCACTATCACCAAATCTCATGTGTAGCACAGCCTTAGAGAGGGGACAAATTCGGAGCACCTAGTTACCAAAAAAGGTGCTAGATACTATTCATGAGACCAACAAAGAGGGTTTGTATACCCTAGGATCACCTCCATGCTCCATGCAATAGACTAATGCTCTATCCACTATACATGCAGCTCCCATAATTTTATAATAGTTTTAATAATTTCCAGTATCCGACTATTTTTCATGCCTTCTGGAAGTGAATTGAAACTATAGGAGAATATGTAATAGACAAATTAAAAAAATATGTGACAGAATCGTCAACTTCAATATTTTAAAAAGCTACTTTATTTTATTTCTACGAGAAAAAACTTGAAGTATCTACTTGAAGACAACACTACGGTTCACAATGATAATGTATAGGGTAGGATCATCACTCATTTTACCTGTTTTTGTGAGTTGCTACCAGTTGCCTGATGGACCTCACATATCTGAGAGGAGACAGAGTGAATTCTCATTTAATTATAAACTTAAAAAAGTGTGGATTCAAACTCACAATCTTGGACATGAATTGATGAATTTTAGCCACACTTCCATAGGCTCCCTCATAGAAACATTTGATGTGCTGTTTATATGAATTATTTTTAAAAAATGTTTGTTTAATGGATAATTATTGATGTGTAAAGGATAATTATTGGGTTGTTTCACATAAAATGTCCGTTTTTATAGTTTCTGAAATACATAAAGGATTTTGCATGTCTCTGTTGTTTTTTTCCGAATGTTTACATATTTAAAGTAAACAGTTACTAATCCTCTACCTTTGTATTATAAACATTAGCTTCCCAATCAATTACCCACTTTTTAGTATACCTCCAAATATGAACATGGGAACACGCGATTTTCGAGTAATATTTTTGTACGAGTTTAAACTCGGACATTCAGCAGCTGAGGCCGCTAGAAATATTTGCAAGGCATTGCAAGGGAAAGGGAGTGTTAATGAACGGACCATTCGCCGTTGGTTTACTAACTTTTGAGCTGGGAATACCGACTTGGAAAACTTGCCCGAGGAAGACCTCCGTCCGTAATAGACAACGATGTCATACAGTCATACAGTAGAAGGGAACCCCTACCAAACAGTAAAAGGACTCTCAGCACAACTAAATGCAAGTTCATCTACCGTTTCCAGACATTTAAAGTGTATTGGGAAAGTAAAAGAGCTCGATACATGGGTACCTCATGATCTCACTGAGCGGCAGCAAGACCCCATGTTTCAAAACATACCGTGCAAAAATTGAAAGAACTGGGCTACGAAGTTTCTCCCGACTTGTCTCCAACAGATTACCACCTGTTCAGGAATTTAGACAACTTCGTCAAAAGAAAACTTTTTGAAAAATGATTATCAAGTGAAAAGTGCGTTTTCAGATTTCGTTTCACTTCAAAGCTCAGAGTTTTTCAGTTCGAGGATAAAAAAGTTGGCGTCAAGTTGGGAAAAATGTGTAGAAAAAGAAGGTATATACTTCGAATAAAATTATCTTGTTTTCATGTCGTATTTTTAATAAAAATGCTTTACCTTGAAAACGGACATTTCATGTGACACAACCAAATATTAGAAAATTCAACTGTTAGTTTTCATGTATCTTTTTTTTTGTCCAATCTTTAAAATTGTACCAGTAATATCCTAATTTAGTGTTAATTCTCTTCTTTAGGTACGAATCCCAAGAATGGTGTTACCCATCAAATGAAATGTGATTTCACATCCCACTCCTGTGGCTTCCGAAATAGGGGAAAACCTATTTGGAAGTGGAAGTTTGTGAGGAAAAATGGTATAATACAAATTTCTTCTGTTCTTAGTTTCATTTCATTCTTCTTTACTTGCGAATTTTTCATTTGTTGCAGAAGCATACATGTTCGCTTTCTCAAATGACACTTTTTCAAGAAGTCAACTCCTTTCGGTGAACTTTCATCCTGTCATTTCTAAGGACAACTCCAAACCACAAGGATGCCTTTCTTTCACATACTTGTTGAGATCATCTTCAATGCAGGTATATATGATTAATATATATATATATATATAATGTGTGCTACATTTACAAATAAAATGACTAATGTTATATAAAAATACATAAGGAAGGTACTTAAGGTGGTGGTTAATAACACAATAAAATAGTCTTAACTATTTAATACAGATGTTTCAACACGCATTAGCTGATTTTGATGAAAATGTTGCAGTAACACCTCGGGCGTATTGTTGTCATTTCAGTATTGCAGACAATTCGTTTTTATGCTAGACTTACCACACACACAGGGAAACACACACACATTCACAGACAAACAGACCTTTTTGCGGGACTTGGTCATTTGGACTCAGGGGACCCTAAAACGTGAATTTCCGTTGAAAACTGGAATTCAAAAATTTTCACGGTCGCAATACTTTCCCTTACTAATATATAATATATATATATATATATATATATATATATATATATATATATATATATATATATATATATATATATAAAAGCTAATATTAATATCAAAATAATGTATAATGTAGTATTAGATAATTAAAAAAATAAATAAAAGAAAAGATGTTGATAATTTCTTTACTTTTACTATGGGATATGGGATATATAGTAGGGGTGGGCATAATCGAATGATCGTCATAATCGGATGATCGGACTTCGATGATTTAAATAATCGAATGATTTCATAATCGAATGTTCGAATGATTAATATGCATTCTGAGAGACGATATGATACAATTCCCGTTTCTATAAAGGCTGAGTGAAAATAGCAAAAAAAAAAAAAAAGAAAAAGAAAAAAAAAGATCGTTCGATTATCTCAGCTCCTTATAATCCTTCGGTTTTCGTTAAACAGTTTAGTACGAATGATCATTCGTTTTTCCAAACCGATTAATCCGATAATCAATTAATTCGAATGATTGAAATAATCGAATGGTCCGATAATCGTCATTCGATTATGCCCACCCCTAATATATAGTAAGAGGAGGTATCGGTATAATAAAAAATTTCGAATTCGAGTTTTCAATAAAAAAAAATACAGGCTCTAGGTTGCCCTGACTCTTAATGACCAAGTTCCACTGGAAGGTATATGCGTGTGTGCAACAACTTTTTCAACAAAATCGACAAAAGAGCCACTTTAACATTTTGCTTCTTTTTTAAAAAAAATGGCTACAACAATTTTGATTAAACTCTCAAAATTTTTCATCTTACATTTTTAATCAATGTCAACAAGATAAAATAGTTTATTTTTTCGAATGTAAAAAATTAAAGATACTTCTTTTATATAAAGAGAATTTTAAATTTTAGGATTTAAGCCCTGCCTTCGGTCCCTATTCCAATCAGAATGAATCCTATATGATATTAAAGTAGAATTTTATATCCAATGTATTCAAAATCGTCGGAGCCATTTTCTAAGAAAATCAAAAGAAAAGAAAGTAAAAAGTTGCAAAATGCATGGTATAAAGTAGCACTTCCGGTCAGCTGGTTTTAGTGAACCTCTCGGCGTATAGTTGTCTCAAATATGAAATATAATTTTCATAAGACTTTTCTATTTCCTGTTAGACTCAAATCACACACACACCTCGGCGCGCAAATTGACAAGCATAGCCGTATCACTCTATTTACCAAAAGTTGGCAATTTTGTTTAAGCACTATTTAAATTTAAAATTGTTTACGCGCCATTTTTCACATTAGGTTATCTCATTAATTTCCCGAAAAAGTTGTAAATCAAATGCAAACCAGAATTTGTTTACAATTATCAAGAATTGTAGAGGAAGAACTGATTGAAACTAGTGGGTTAGAGTGAGAATGGAGTTTGTCATGGAAGGATTGATACCTGATCCGGACCAAATCAGTAGCATAGGGAACATTAGGGTCTTTAAGTTTATTCGTGACAAAGTAAGGAGCGTTGAGGATTTTACGAAGGATTTCGGATTGTAAGGATTGGATACGGGAAGAATTTGATGGTTTAGTCGAGCCCCAAAGCCCTACTCCGTAAGTCCAGATTGGTCTTATAATAGTCATGTAGATGAGCCTTTTGTAGTTCAGAGGAAGGTTTGACCGTTTGTCTAGTAAGTGTTGAAGTAGCCTAAAACGGCGAGCACCATAAAAATACATTTCAATATTTGCCAAAATTGAGCAAATCTTACTTCTATATGATTTAACATTGGTTTGGACTGCTTACGGTTAAATGTTTTTACACTTAGTAATGGAAATCGCCACATTAGCGCTAATGTTGCATCCAAACTTTTTACTTTATTAATTTTTTTTTAGGTTAATTTTTTAGAACTGGTTTTTGTAAATTACTTTAAATGGAGGGCTTGCCAATAACCGGATAATTGTAAGGAATCTCGTAACTGTTTCTTATGTCATTAATAAATATTTTGAAGTTATTATTTCATTTACAAGGTTTTTTTTCGAAAACCGGTTGGTTATTACCCGTGACTGTAGTGATGAATATAAAAAGTGAATACAAAATCTGGTGCGCTCAACATACGACTTTCACTTACCTCCATGCTAAAATCAATTAAAAGGCTTTAAATTTATTTTTAAAAAAAGGTTAAAGAATTATATTTAGTTTTGTTAGAAACGTTTGTTTCATTAAATAATTATCTACAAGAATCATTTTGTTTTACCCACTTCTCATCACTATCCATTACCTTTTACGGCGATGTTTATAAGACAATATTTTTTTATAAAATAATTTGCTTTTCAACGGTATATTTTACATCTATATTACTATACTTATGTTCGGAAAAAATAATTTACTTATTAAAATATGTTTTCTCTTTTCTCCTTCAGTTGTTTATAAATTCTTTCAAATTGTATTTACCCGTTTTTAGGAATACTAATAAGATGCTATTACCCTACAAAATTAAAGGTACTAATTGGGTAGAAGAGACCCAGAGACTGCTTCTACCATGTGGGTTCCCGAAAATGTGGGAAAATCTCAAATGACATTTACTGAACCCTTCACCGTCGTATATTGAAACAGTTAATTTTTTTTAAAATCCTGTGGGGTGTAGGAAGTACGATACATTGTCTCCTGTACATAACTCACTAAAGAACACTAAAAATATAAAATGGCCAAAAAGGACAAAAAAAAAAAAAAAAAAAAAAAAAAAAAAAAAAAAAAAAACAAGCCTATTCCGAGTCGTATTTTATTCTATAATAATAACGTTGTTTCCCGCTCGCAGCTTACTCTGGTACAATGTATACAGCTAATCATATTTGTCTCTATCTCGGGTTACATACATATCAAATGAGTACTTATAGTTTTATATAAAACGTACAGTTTTTTGGTTATTCGAAAATCAATTTGGTTTTACGTTTTAGAACAATATTTTTTTTCACCGCTTAGAGGAGGAATTTTCCCAAACCCAGCCTTACTGCACATCTAGACTTTAAGACGAACCTCTGGAAAAATTTCTGCTTCACAACCCTAGTCATTTTTGAGATACTGCAATGACCAGAAAATCGAGTGAAATGACACTTTCTTTTATAAATAAAGAAGAATACCATAACCCTTTCTCTTAAAAAATAACAGGTTATGGTGTTCAAACGTTTATGAGCTTATAACTAATTTATATTATCTTTTATTGCATACTAACTTATCTAAAATCTTGCGTTTTCCAACGGTTTAATATACGACTATATCACTACTCATATTTCAGGAATAATTTCTTGATGACTTGATTACAGAAAATTTATTTTTCCAGTTTGGAGGAAAGCTAAATTGCAATGAATTTTACTATTAAACCTTCAGGCAAAAATGTCCTGAATGATAGTAAAAACTGTATCCAAATCTGGTTTAGAAGGAGTTCGCGGAAACTATGAATCGTGATATCATTTAATATATAGAGATTAAGTAATGTAAGTAATTATTCTTATGTTATGTAATGTTTCTTATGTTCAGTTGAACCAAGAAGTTCTGACCTCAGTAACAGAGCTCGGGCACGGCACTACGGTGAAGCTGTGGCGCTCCAATAACACTGGCAAGTGGTTCAGGGTACAGATGAACATCAGTCTTGGAAAACCTTACAGGGTAATCTTAGAAATAAATTATTTTTATATAAGTATATATATTTAGTTTTCAAAATTATTTCTTCCTCCCACAACTTCAACGATCGATCTGTGCCAGTGGCGAAGCCATGAAGGAAAATGACGAAAAGAAAGACAACATTCCTAGCCTAGTTCCTTCTGAAAATGACCTATGAAAAAAATAATTCATAACTAATGCAACTCAGAAGTTTCATTTTCCTACCTTCTTAAGATCAGTTTAAGAAATTTTAAATGAAGTTAAATTGTTTGTTCATTCAGCTTTAATTTGTCCTACGTTTGTAAATTTAACCTAAATCTACAATGAGAGCCCTACATTTTGCGTATCCAGGTTTAATTATGATAGGGATCGTAAACGAGTTCCTAACATTGCACAGGCTCGAAACTACCTTTTAACGTCCCCTCCGAAGGACGGCATAACAAAGGATTTTTTACTGTAATTAAAAAAATCCTAGGGCCACCTGCCAGGTTTGAACCCTCGGCGTTAGGCTCTATGCCCAGAGCCACAGCCTTCTCAACATTTATTTTAAATTAAGTTAACCATTATAATAGAAATTAATATCAACAACAAAATCTTATGCCCTCATCACTTGACCCAAGAAAAAGGTATGATAGAGGCGAAAAAAAATGTGTATAAGGTTGTTTTCCTCTGCCAATCCTGCCCCAATTTCAGGGTACTAATAGAATCAACAAAGGTGAATCATTTGAGGAAATTTTCTTCATTTTCCTAGCTTATTATCATTCCATAGTATTTCTATATGTTTTGTAAAGAAATAGGGAAGGGATAGGAATTATAGTCTGGAATATGAACGGAGATCACTGCTATTAAAAATAAGTACATACAAATTACCACTTAATAATGTATATTACGTTTTATTTCACTAAATGATGACACTATAAAACGGAAATATTCAATTTACAGATTAAGAACAATACAAAACCAAAATAAATATAAAAAAAATAAATACATTTAAAAAACAGGTACATGGAATCATATGTGTTTATGAACACTTTCCTACATTAACAACAAGAGGATCCCAAATGAGTCTCACTGATTTTGATGAAATTTATTAAGGTAAAACTATACATTAAGTCATTAAGACTCTATATAATATTAGGTTCCACTGCTCCCCAGAAGTCGCGTAAAAAATCGGAGAGTTAGCGCGCAAATAACATTTTATTTAATATATCTGGTTCTAGTGAAGGTTGAAAAATAAGTTTGGTGTCAAAATTACCCTATTTCTTAGCGAAATAATTTTTAAAAGTAAATCATTATAATATTTAAGCTTTATGCTTGGCAATAAGCCTAAAATATAAAGGATCTCCTCAAAACAGTACTTTTAATGAGGTTTCTTAAAAACTGTGCTCAGATTAAGATTCCTCAGTCCTGAAAAAGTTAATTACAATTTTTTATTGAAATTGTTAAACTGAACATAAACTACGCACCGCTTCTTGGAATCCCGGGATCGAGTAATACAAAAAAATAAAAATACAAATGTTTCCAAGAGGTGTTTTGCATACCGAGGGATCAACTAGATTTGTGGACATCTTGGCATTTAGTACCAGAGAAAAGGAAGCACTGATAGTGGATCCCACTATCAGATACGAAACAAATGACAGGGAACAAGGCAAAAGAATTCAAGAGGAGAAGGAAAACATTTACTCGAAATGTATCCCTTATCTACAAGAAAAATTTCGCGAGGAGTTTGGCGAAAGAAAATTTTCAGTCACGGGACTTAGGTTCGTAAGCAGGGGGACCATCCCAGTAGATAATGGATCATTTTAGGAGAGGTATGGACTTGAAAGGAAACAGTTACAAAACGTGGCGGAGACCATAATCCTGGACTCACTGGGAATCCTTCATCACCATATATATTGAGGCTAGGCTCGATTTGTCCAAGAGGCCCATCGATATGTCCAAGTGTTTCTTTTTGGCAGAATCTCCCTCTATTTGTACCTTAAAAATTGTCTTCAGGATTGATGAGGTATGTTGTGTACGTATAGCAACTCAGCGAAGTTGAGCAGAAAATCCAAATCGGAATTCCTTTCTTTATAACCACGCATAAAACTTAAATATTAAATAAAATGTGTTTTTCGCGTACAAACTTTTCGATTTTTATTTTATTTATTTTTTTTGTGACTGTTGGGGAGCGTTTTTATCTCATATTTAGCAAGGTATTACGGTTTAATGTCTAGTTTTACCTTAAAAAATATCAAAAGCAGTGAGAAACATTTGGATGTTCCTCTCCCTCTAAGGAACGAATTGTTCCATATTAATATAGCTCACGGTAACGAACTATGTCAGTAGTCAACGCCTTAACCTCACTTCTAGTAATACCTTCTTCAACACTATAATCTTGCAGGTGATACAAGTTCGTCCTTTTCGGTGTGTTTCTTGAAGGTTCAACTCAAATTCCGATCTGCTCCTGGCTGCTTTCAAAGTGCACAGCCAATCCATTTCCACCTCCTTCTTCTTTAGTCTTCTTCAATTTGGCGCTGTACCAAAACCCTGTATTCAAGACTTCAGGTGCTGAGGATACAGGGAGACATCAACTAATTTTAAAAAGGACATTATTTTTGTCTTGAGAATAATTCTTTCTTTCCATCTAGCATTGCTGTATTCCTTGTGCCCTTTTCCGGAGTAGTCGGTCAAACTGTGAGTGACCGAATCAGTAATGAAAAGCTAAGAATTTAAGAACTGTCTTATTGTATTGATTAAAATGTTTTGGGCTTTCATATTTGATACAAGATGACATCAAAAATCGTCCAAGAGGAAGACCCAGTATTATATGGATGGACGTCTTCACCAAGATGAAAAAAAAGAGACATGCAACCTTCGAGGAGCGTAACCATACCGTAAATTTTAAATGAGACTAGTGAATCATAATGATTTTCCCTCGAAGTTAATTAAACTTCCTTTTGGTCGCAACCATTACCACCAATGGGATTCAAAGAAATCAATCCGAATATCTTTGCATCTTCTCATCATGATTCTCAGTAGAACCCACGTCACAAGGAAAAGTTTCGGATGAATGCGCAGCTGGCCCCCCGTACACGTGCCTATACACGCACTGTTGGATCTCCATCATCATGAGCATCTTCTGCTGGTCGGAGAGCTTGGCGATGTGAGGGAGCAGGCTTTCGAAAAAGAGCATGTCGTTGTTGGAGTCGTTGAGCAGGTCGTACGTTCTCTTTCCGTAGCTGTATCTAGGCTTCTTGTTCTTGTCTGGGACCTCCGCGTCCGTCGAGGCTGGAGGAGACGCGTCCTGGTGGGTCACTTCGAAGAGCGCCTGTTCCGGGATGAGCGAAGAAGGATCAGGACCTGAACTGGATGAGGATTCGGCAGCAGGTTCAATCTTCATCGCCTCTCCCTTGATCTCGCGCTGAGAGAACTGGTCCTTGACGAACATCATGGCTTGGTAATACGGCCAAGTAGATTCTACCACGTCGGAATCTTCCGCGTTATTTTCGCTTGCGGCCCCATCTTCCAGAGCAGGCGGTGGATATTTTCGTAATTCGATTCGAAATCGGTCCCTCAAGTTCTTCCACTTCTTCCTCACTTCATCTCCTGAAAATAAAAAATAATAAATTAATAATTGATACTAGTAACCTAATCCGCAAGTAATGCGTTTGCAAAAATAATTGAAGCTATCTTAAACAAAATGCTTACAGATAAAACAGTTTCCCAAATACTTTAAAACTAACTTAGTCATGCATAGCACACTAAGACTCTATATAGACTAAAGTTATATTAGCATAGATCATTAGCTCTTCTATGAATGAAAACATTTCAAATGTCATCGTAACACTTGCTAAATGGTGAATAGTTGTCATGAGTCTCCGTGGCGTATAATTGAATCCATTTTTGTTACTGTGGTAAATTACTGTATATTTTAACAACAAATCTCGGTCTTAAACATAAATTACAAACCAAGAATAATAACGGGGTCACTTTTTTGGTATAGTGGCTACCATAACAGCCTTCTATTTATTTATGCATATAAGTTATAAACACATTTTTTTTCAACTATACCACACCTTTTTAGACTATAGCGGGTTTTCTTAGGGCAAGTGGTGAGGGCAGGGGATTTTGTTAATAATAACTCATATCTTATGTAGGTTAATTTAAAATTAATGTTGGAGTCACCTTTGGTGTAATGGTTAGCAAATAGCCTCTATACACAAGGCCACGGGTTCAAACCCGGCACGTGGTACTACATTTTTTTAAGGATAGTTCAAAATAGTTATTCATGGTGTCCTTCGGTAGAAAAATAAAATGGAGGTCCTGGGTCTTTGCGATGTGAGGTACTCGTTACCTATTACATATCCTAATTACACCTGACAGAAGCACTTTAGTGACGTAAAATTATTTTTTTTTTAATATATATTGCTTCTTATATATATGAAGAGGTTGGTCGGGGGTGCAATCATTGTAAATTTCGGGCACTTTAGTAAGAATTATCAACAACTAACCAACCGGCTTGGGGTCACCTGTGGTGTAGTGGTCAGCATATAAAGCTTTATATGCCTAAAGCGTCGGGTTCAAACCCGATAGATGCTCCTAGGATTTTCTACAGGGATTTAGAAACCCTTTGTTATGCTGTTCTTCGGACGGGGCGTAAAATGATGGTCCGGAGCCTGTACGATGTCAGGTATTTGTTAAAGATCACAATCCTAATTAAACCTGGATATGCGAAATTTAGTTGAATAAAAGTGACTTTAAATAAACCAACCAACCAACATATACCACGTAATAAAAATAATAAAAACACTTAATAATAGCTCATATTTAATATATCTCCCAACACATTTTCATTAACCCCCAACTCGCATTATGAATTGCGAGCAAATCAAACATTTTGAACTATTTGCTCGATGCTCGAGACTGAAGCTCGTATAGCAATGCTTTATTGGAATGCATGTGTTTGTTCTGGCAGCGAGAATTCCTCATTACATGAAGCTTGCAGCGATGAACTATGTACCTTAGATGTTAAATATATTTTTATTTTTTTTAATTCTTTGCTTTACCCGCGCCATATTACACATCTATAAAACTAATATTAAAAATATTTTAAACATTTTTTTCTTCTTTATTTGTTTGTAAAACTATTTTATACCTCACATATATAGATTAAGTAGTGACACGTCCTTGCTTCGCAATTAAAATTTGGTTTCATTTATGTTAAAAAATGTGTTTTTTTCCCCAATTAAGAGCATATCGCTTTGGGATTATAAGTTCATCGTAACGAAGAGTGCACTTAGCAAGAAAATATAAAGTTTTTTTTTTTATATAACATCTATCTACCCATTATTATATTCAATCATCAGCAGAAATCGGTCAAAAAATCAGAATTGTTTCAGTTTAATTGTTTTTTATGTTAAGGTTATTCGGTTTATTATTACTTTTGCTTACCTATATATGAAATATATAGTAAGGGAAAGTATTGCGATAGTGAAAATTTTCTAATTCCAGTTTTCGACGGAAATACACGTTTTAGGGTCTCCTAAATCCAAATAACCAAGTCCCGCAAAAAGGTCTGTGTTGTGTGTGTGTGTATGTGTGTAGTAACTCTCGGACGAAAACGGTAAGTCCTATGAAACTGAAATTTCATATTTAAGACAACTATACACCAGAGATGTTACAGCAACTTTTTTATCAAACTCGGCTGCCCGAAAGATCTACTTTATACACGTACTATGCATTTTGGACCTTTTTACGATTTTCTCAAAAACGACTCTAACGATTTTGATTAAACTCCCTATATCGATGTAAAATTTAAAGGGCTTTAACATCATGTAGGCTTCATTCTGATTGGAATAGTCCGACGGGGCTTAAATGCCAATGTTTTAAATTTTCTTCATCTAAAGTACCTTTATTTTTTTTTGAGATTCTGTAAAAATAACCATATTATCTTGTTACCATTGTTAAATAACGGCTAAATATGCATGTTGAGGGAATTTGATGAACAAATAAAGAAGAACAGTGCAATAATATGTTTTTATGCAATGTTCGTGTTTTTTAAGACAATAATAGTTATATAGATGTAAAGTATACCGTTGGATAGCTAAAGATCTTAGAAAAAATACTATCCAATACATGGAATTTTAAAGGTTAATGGAGAGTGATGAAAAGCCGATAAAACTAACTGATTGTTGTAGATAAAAATATGATAGATTATTTAATAAAACACATGTTTCTATTGAAATTCAAAATAATTAATTCTTAAACAATTCATTTGTATCTTTAAATGTATGTAAAATGTCTTAAATTTGTTTTAAAAACGGAGGTAAGTGAAAGTCGTGTGTCGCGCGCACCAGATTTTTTAGTTCGTTTAGTTTACCGTGGAACATCTGATTTCATGAAATGATCTTAAAGTAGGAAAAATTGTTTTTACAACTTACGTTCTATTTAATATGTAATATTTTTTCTAAAATTTTGAGTACTGTATAGAAAAATATAACTTGTGGCAACAATGAATCACCATAGTCTCCCTCATTACATTACAAACGTATGCTGATAAGAGTAGCGGCTTATTACAACTTTCATTAACTTGAACGAGTTATTTTATGACATATCAACTATTATAAAAGTTTGCGCTTTCCAACGGTATATTATACATCTATATTACATCTCATATTTCAGGAATAATGACACTTTTCGGAGGGAGATGGGTAAAGAGTTCCAATGTATGGTAGCACGGATGCTGAAGGACTTTTTAGAGTAAGCTGTTCTATTTGAGGGAAGGTATAGATCGATGGGTTGGGATCTAGTATTTAGGGTGTGCAAGGAAGAACGAGGAGTAAGGAAGTCGAAGATATTGGAGGGTCTTAAGAATTGGAATAGGAAGATGCCAAGCAGGTATTTTCTTTGGGATTCGGGATAAAAATGGGAGTAAAAACTCCTTGGTTACACCGTCCTTCGTAGGAGGCGTAAAATAAACATTTTAGGAAAAATGTTATCTTATTTTCGAAGTTCTTAAATTTATTTTAACCACGGATGTAAGTGTTGAGTCGTGTATTTCGCGTTCCTGATTTATTTCATATATAAGATTTTTGATAAGCATGTTCCCATGTTCAGAAAATTAGTACGAAAAATAAATTAGATATTCTTCTTTGTTGTATATTTCATAATGTGGAGGGCATATTGGATTTCAGATACAGGGAATCAATTTACGTAGGATTGTGGATGTTAACTTATACCTGTTTAAGCGGTGATAACAATGATTGATGTTTCCTCATAGTATAATATTATCTATCTATATTTAATTAACGAAATTAACAATTTATTGAAAAATATACGGAGATCTTACCTAAACTATGGTCGTATTTTAATTAAATAAAATGTTAAAAATATAAAATTGTTCGGGGTTGGGCACCGAGTTCAATTTACATACAAAATTTCAAATCTTCTAACTTAATTTAGCAGGGATGTGGAGGTGCATGAAACTTTAAAAACTATGGAAGTCAAAAGAAAAAAAGTAATCGGGCTAAAACTTTTATTCATATAGTAATATATATATATATATATATTTTTTTTTTTTCCGTAGGCTTAAACCACTTGGGTCATTTTCGCCTTAAATCAAGGATTAAATATTATAATTTATTGTACAAGTCTGTCTGTCGTAGGAAGTAAAAAAGTTTTGCTTGTCTGTATGTTGTCTTGTAAAACGGTTGGTTAGTCAGTGTCGATTGCAATATGAGCTCTTTGAGTATCATAAGCCCTACACTCTGTCAAAACGTGTTTAACAGTAACCGGGCAACCGCATGTTGGGCAGTCCGTAGGAGGTTCCCGTGCCATGAGATGTCCGTGAGTTACTCGGGTGTGTTCAATGCGTAGGCGCGCCCGGATAACCTCTTCCCTTCGCTTTTGTCGTAGGGCCGAATGCCAATGGGAGATGTCCCTTCTTATTTCCCTTAACTTGTTTTCTGTTGTGTCGTGCCAAATTTGTCCCCACTTCGACCGAACCCGATGCTTGATTACAGAAACATAGTCGCCAACAGGCACCCCAATAAACGGAAAGCCATCTGTTATTGCTTCTTTGGCTGCACGATCTGCGAGTTCATTGCCAACTATACCGCAGTGGCTCGGTACCCAGACGAAAAAAACTGAATTATTAGAAACTATTGTGGACTGCAATGATAAAAGAATATTTTGAATAAGAAAGGGTGTTTCAAGCTGAGCAGAGCCGATGAGGAGTCTGTGCAAATAATCCTGGTAGTTTTAGTAGGGTGAATAACATTTAAGCTTTTATAAATTCCAACTAGTTCCGCGGTATAGTTTCTACAGAGTGAAGAAAGGGAAAATAGATGTTGCCTGCCCTCACACACGACCGATGCTCCCACACCTAAGGGACTCATAGAGCCATCAGAATAAATGTAATCAGCAACACCGAGTATATCTTGAAGTTTTTGAAATTCCTGCTTATATATGTAAGGATATGTGTTTTGTTTGAGTAATTTAGTAAGGGAAAGACAGATGTTCGGAGAGAGAAATTGCCAAGGATAAATTGGAGATGTCTCTATTGTAATGAAAAAAGGAAATTCGAGGTTAAGCTCGACCAGAAATTTGAAATCTGTGAAATTTTATCTGAACGCTGATAGTAATATTTTTACAACAATAAAATTCATGAAATTTTGGATCTATTATCATTATAAATATAATAACATATATGTAAAGTTGAAACTTTTTACAGAGTAATCATGGCTATACGAAATGACAAACACGAAGTTTGTTTCAATATGTACATTAACTAGTCCCAAACTGTCAGTCGGGCACGGGCGCATGCGGGCTACAGAGTAAGGAACGGGAAAGGATACGATATGCGGGTCCCCTCTTCTTGAGGGCTTAAGTTAGATACTTTTTTCTCTTTTTGTTTATATACGTTTCTTCCACTTTCTGGCAATGAGATAGGTCAATTGTTTCAAAATGAAGAATTTTCGAAAATTCAATATTTAATACATATTAAACTATTTCAAGGATTATAAAATCTATCTGAAATTAAGGAACATTATAATAATTTATGGTTTTTTTGAAAATTGGTCTGTCAGCCTGAGATCGGCCGAATATTAGTGCGAAGTTACAAGCAACAATTCGCACGAAAATATATTACAATGAGCTTCAATGCAAGGGAAGTGCTGACACAGCGATAACACCAGCGTCTATACCTCATTTCTATTCTGTTATTCGTAATCTAAACTTACCAGATAAGGATGGGTGGATAAGGATAATTGGGAACTTATTAGTAATTTTTTTTACAGATTATGAATTATCTAGTTATTCGTAAAAAGGTGCAAAATGCATAGTATAAAGTACCACTTCCGGTCAGCTGATTTTAGTGAAAACGTTGCTGTAACATCTCGAGCTAATAGTTGTCTTAAATATGAAATTTCAGTTTCGTATGACTTTTCGTTTTTGCGCTAGGCTTACCATAAACACATAGATTTTTTTGCGGGACTTGGTAATTGGGACTCAAGAGGACCTTAAAACATGTATTTCTGTTGAAAACTAGAATTCGAAAATTTTCACGATCTCAATACTTTCCCTTACTATATACTTCATGATAGGTAAGTAATATATAAATAAATTTTTATTTTCAATTACCTACATATAAAATATATAGTGAGGTAATGTATTGCGATCGTGTAAATTAGTTTAATAGTTTAAATTTTCATCTTGTGAACTGCCTTCAATTTTGTATATTTCAAAAAATTATGCACATAATCTTGTTAGCATTGATAAATAACGACTAAACATGTAAGGTGAGCGAATTTGATAAACAACTAAAGGGAAAAAGTGCAATATTTTTGTATGCAAGTTTTGTGTTTTTTGCATATGAAAACAGTAATATAGATGTATAATATACCGTTGGAAAGCTAAAGATTTTAGAAAAAATATTATTTTATACAAAAAATTGTAATAGTTAACGGAGAGTGATGAAAAGCCGATAAAACAAACTGATTGTCGAAGATAATAATATAATAGATTATTTAATCAAACACATGTTACCATTCAAATTCAATGTAATTAATTCTTTCACAATTTATTTTGATCACCAAGATAATTTAAAAATTCTTAAAAACTTTTTAAATGGATTTTAACAACGGAGGTAAGTAAAAGTCGTGTGTTGCGCGCAACAGATTTTTTTTTTTTTAATTCCTCTTTATAAACCAAACGTTTCCCCAATAAACTGCGCGTATCAGCATAAATGGCGCTACAGACCGTTCAGACCGCAAGGTCCGACTACTGATAACGCGGAGTTCATCCCCATCTGTTATCAAACAATAAATGGCGTTACACTTACTCGACTTCTTCATTTCGTTTGCGATCTCGTCCCACATCCTGTCCAGGACGAACCTGTTGTGGTGCCGCTTGTCGCTCTTGTCCCACAGCGGCTTCCTGGCCAACACTTCCTTGATCAGCTGTTCGTTGTTCATCTTGTAGCGGACGAAGTAGCCGGACATGGAGCACAGTTACCCACAGAGCGACAGTACAGCCTTGCTATAAGAGCGGCGATGAGGGACTGAAAGCTTGGCTGGTGTCGCCGATAGCAGCGCTGCACTCCCCCACTGTACGGCCCCTATGGCTGGAGTTCCCTCTTCGCTTTTCTCTCTCTCGCCGCTCCACTATCCAAATAAAAAAATCTGGTGCCCGCATCCACACAGCTCTCATTTACCTCCCTCCATGACCCTCTATTTTCGCAATCCATTTGGAATATTCTGCTTATTTGAGACTAGAAAGAAAGCTCAACCCCAATTAAAGAAAATCCGGTGCGCACAACTCATAACTTTTATTCACCACCCTTCTTGAAATCAAGTTTCAAATGAACTTGAAGTTAAAAAGCGTTGCGAATTGTTACACAATGGTTTATTATTTCCAACTAACTATATTAGGGTATAACCGTTTAAAAACTGTTAATAGGCAATTAACTAATATGAAGAGCACTAAATAATCCAATGGAAAGTGGTATATCACCACTGCTTTTATTTTGTAGGAAATTAAATTCTCTAAGACATAGCACAAAGAACAACGATTTTGGTTTTTATTTATTTATTAATTAGAAAAAACGGATTTTTTTTTTATTCGTTGTTCGGGTTCTACGCATCTTGCCATCAAATTTTGAAGGGGGGGGGTAATTTTTTTTTTTATCATTAATAATAACCGAGCTATCAGGAAGTAACATCTCTTATAAGTTGTTGCTTGACCATAAAAAATTTTTTTTTATTCTGTTTGTTCGACGCGTTGCCTTGATCTTAAAAGTCTTTTCGTTTTTTCTCAATCTTCAATTATAACCGATTTTCGGCGGAATTACTTCTATCATAATTTATGACTTATATAAATCTATATAATATATAAATTGACTTTTTTTTTCCCTTTTTATCGTGCTTTACTGATTCCAAAACTATATACATATTTTTCTCTATCTTTAACTTCAAATGGGCGAGTAAAGTTGTTGGGCTCGGTGTGGAACGGAATCCGAGAAAGTTGGTATTAGCTGATCCGACTGGTAGGCGTCCGAAAGGTAGGCCGAAGCGTCGAGTTAAGGCTGATCTTGGGGGCTTGGGCTTGAACGGAGAACATTGGACGAGTCTGTGTAGGCGGAATATGGTGGTGTCGGCATCGAACCTTCAAGTTCGGTAAGCCTATTGTTATTATTATTAAAAATAACTGAGTTATGGGCGAATTTATGGGTAAAATTTCAATTTTTTGTATTCTCTTTTCTTTTATTTATAATTATTCGCGATTTTTTTCGTTAAAAACACTAACAAACTTTAAAAATAACGAAGTTGTTGAATTAAATCGATTTCGATCAGCCGCCATTTTAAAAATAATAAACTTCTAGGTTTTAGGATGATTGTTGGATGACCTATTATTTTTGTGGCTAGTAAAAAAAAAAAAAAAAAAAAATAAATAAATAGCCCAGTAGTTTCGGAGAAATGCCGCGGTTGGTGTACGACGGACGGCGAACTTCGGTGATACAAATTGTTTTTATTCTTTATTCGGTTTCTAAGTACCATGAAACGGAAGCGGCTTATTTTTTCGAGAGAGAAACCTGAAACTCAATTAAAGAAAATCCGGTGCACACAACTCAACTTCCGTTTAACATTCCTGAAATCAAGTTTTAAGGAAACTTAAAGTTCAAAAAAAAAATATTAGTGAGTACATTTCTTTTTTATTCTACTGAGTGATCTACCCCTGCTTGGCTCGGGTGTATTTTGAATGTGGTGTCATTTATAGAGGAGAAGTTAGTTGAGGGTGCAGTAAAATTAACACAATTAAGTAGAAACTTAATCTAATAGTGCCTACGTTTCGGCCTAAATTTTAGTCCTTCTTCAGGGTTATAAAACAAAATATAGCTACCAGTAGTAGAGTACAATATATAAAGATGATAAGTAAAATAAATTATACTGATGATAAGAAACAAAATGAAACAGTAGTTATGTTAATTGGCAAGTATAATAATTAGAAACAAAAGGGCATAAGACATTTTATAAAATATGAATAATTAGATGTAGAATAGAAAATTTGAAAAAATCTGGTGCGGGCAACACACGACTTTCACTTACCTCCGTTTTAAGAATCAATTAAAGAATTTTCAAATACAGTTAGAGATAAAAATTAGTGAAACTATTAAAGAATTAATTAAATTGAATTTCTATTGAAACATATGTTTTATTAAAATATTTATTATATTATTATCTAAAATGATCAGTTAGTTTTATCGGATTTTCATCACTTTCTAATTACTTTTAAAAAATTGTGTATAAGATAATATTTTTTCTAAATCTTTAGCTTTCAAACGGTATATCATACATGTATATTACTGTTCTTATGTTCAAAAACGAAAAATTGCATTAACAAAATACTTTTTCAGTTTTCTCCTTTAGTTGCTTTTCAAATTTGCTCAATTTGCATATTTAGCTCTTATTTATCAATGCTAACTAGATAATATGGTTATTTTCATAAAATATACAAAATTAAAGGTACTTTAGAAGAAGAAAATTTAAACTATCGGCATTTAAACCCTGTCAGAATATTTTTATCAGAATGATATTAAGAGAAGAAACCTAAATGATATTAAATATTTCATCGATATAGCGAGTTTAATCAAAATCGTCGGAACCGTTTTCGAGGTGCAAAAGGCATGGTATAAAGTGGCTCTTCTGGTAAGCTCATCTTGGTGAAAAAGGCATTGTAACGTCCCGGGCGAATATTTTCCTTAAATATGAAATTTCAGTTTCATAGTACTTTTCGTTTTAGGGAGTTACCACACACACTCAGACACATAGATCTTTTTGCGGGACTTAGTTATATTACTCAGGGGACCCTAAAACGTGTATTTCCGTTGAAAACGAATTCAAAAATTTTCACGATCGCGATACTTTCCCTTACTATATATAGTAAGTGAAAGTAATATTAATATAAGTTACCGGGGCTTAAATAACAATTTTTCTAAATTTCTTTCTTAAAGTATTCGAGAATAAGGTTCAAAGTAAAAGCTATGGTCAAAAAAGAGATAAGGTTGGAAAATGTTATTGCGCTGAATTGACAGATAGAGTCGGAGACCGTTGACCGAGACGTAGGTGAGAGGATTGTATTCATTCTGATATAGAATGTGATAATATGAAATATGAAAAAAATTGAATATACCGTTTAAAGCTTAATCATTTAGAAAACAAATTTATCTTATACACAAAATAGTAAAAGCTAATTAATAGAAGGTAATGAAAAACCGATAAACCTAACTGATTGGTATAAATAATAATATAATACATTATTTAATAAAAGACATGTTTCTATCGAAACTCAATGTAATTAATTCTTTTAAATGTTTTCATCGCCAACTGTATTTTGATACCCTTTAATTTATTCTAACAATGGAGGTAAGTGTAAGTTGTTTCCTGCAACACACCAGCTTTATTTTTTTATAACAGTTTACAGCAAAATGCATTAAAACTAATATATTGAGAATCATGTGTTTGATGAGATACAGAAAAAATCTGGTGCGGGCAACACACGACTTTCACTTACTTCAATTTTTAAAATCAATGAACGAATTTTCAAATACAGTTAGAGATGAAAATACGTGAAACTATTAAGGAATTAATCAAATTGAATTTATATAGAAACATGTGTTTTATTAAAAAATCTATTATATTATTATCTAAAATAATTAGTTAGTTTTATGTTCATTTCATCACTCTCTATTAACTTCTAAAAGCTTGTGTATGAGATGATATTTTTTCTAAAATCTTTAGCTTTCCAACGGTATATCATATATGTATATTACTGCTCTTATGTTCAAAAACAAAAATTGCATTAAAAAAATATTTTTTATGTTTTCTCCTTTAGTTGGGTATCGAATTTATTCAATTTATATATTTACCTGTTTTTCATCAGCGTTAACAAGATAATCTAGTTATTATTATTGAATCTACAAAGAAAATTTAAAATATCGGCATTTAAGCCCTGTCAGACCATTTTTATATAAATAAAACCTACATGATATTAAAGCCCATTAAATTTTACATTGATATAGCGAGTTTAATCAAAATCGTCGGAACCGTTTTTGAGAAAATAGAAAAAAGGTGCAAAATGCATGGTATAAAGTGCCTCTTCTGGTAAGCTCATTTTGATGAAAAAAGTTTTGTCACGTCTCGGGCGTATAGTTGTCTTAAATATGAAATTTCAGTTTCATAGGACTTACCGTTTCCGCCCGGGAGTTACCACACACACACACACACACACACACACAGACCTTTTTGCGGGACTTGGTTATTTGGACTCACGGGACCCTAAAACGTGTATTTCCGTTGAAAACTGGAATTCGAAAATTTTCACGATCGCAATACTTCCCCTTACTATATATAGTAAGTGAAAGTAAAAACGTGTGGCTCTTAAAAAGATCCAGAAAATGTTTATGAAACAGTAGATAACGTAAAAAGAAAATTTAAAATACCATTATTTTTTCAGATAAAAAGATGAACAGAGTAAACACTAATTACAACAAAAATTAAAATAATCATAATAATTATAAATAATATTTCTTTTTTATTCTAATGGCGATGTATAGTAAACAATGAGTAGGAGTTACTCTGAGTAATTACAATTCCAAGATACGAATACCCAGAGGATGATGTGAATAGAGACCAGAGGGGAGAGGAGAGACGAGATGCGGGTACATGAGGCTGTGGGGGAGCACAGGGGCTCCCTCGATTGTAGGAGGCCGAATAAATGGCAGCAGTTTCTCGTCGTTTTAGTCGTGTATGAGGATTCCAAGTCAGGCGTTTGTCCTAGGCATCGGATTTGTTCAACAATAACTAGTTGAATGTTATGAAAGGATACTGTAGGGCAGGAAGTCAAAGGTTTGTAACGAAGGGTAAAGGTTATTTGATGGGATTTGTTGGAATTTATTTTTATTCTCCACTTCTGACACCATACTTGTGGGCTTGAAGGGTATGTGAGGCAACGAATGGATCTTTATGAACTGATAACACGCAGGTGTCATCAGCATAGGTAGAAAGGAAAGTGTTAGGATGGGTTGGGATATCTGCTGTATAAACTGTGTTTAGAATGGGTCCTAGGATACTGCCTTGAGGAATATCAGCAGTCTGTGTAAAAAGGGATAAAGGGAATAAACTATTCTGCTGCTAACACTGCGGGGGATTTGCTTCAGGTTTGCATTTATTTTATAATTCCAAAACTATATATTTTCTTGCTTATATGTTTCCCTCATTTAAAAGGAAATTCCATTTCCTACACAACCTTGAGGGGGATAATATTTCACACCAAACAATCAATTAATTAGTAAGATCAATTCCCTAGTTGGCTAAAATGTATAAATATACAAAAAAAAATTACCAACTCGGTGTTTATTTATTATCACTGCATTAATATAATTAAGAAACCACGTAATTCCGAATACTTTTGACACTATTGTCATACACTATTTTTAAGTTTTTCGTAAATGAACGTTAAAAATAAAATGATTGTTTTTATTTGTCGTAATTTTTGGTTTTAGCTATTGTATACCTTATTTCTAACATTATAAAGTGGTTAAACAACTCCTTAAAAACATAAAAAATATGTTAAAAGCAAGTAAATTACGGAATGGTAGTGCATTCCGAATACTTTTGACACTCACTGTAGGTCCCGGCTTCTACGTTAAACCCAAAGGTATTATTCTTATCAGCGGGAAAACAAAATATATATATTTCTGCTGTTTCTTCCTTCATTGTGCAATTAATTTTTCCCATATTTCGAATTCTCACTTTTTATTAAAACCAACATTATTTACAATGAGCAAAATTAAGTTTTAAACACTAAGCCTTCACACATCAATAACAATAATTACACTCATTAGTCTTAACCTTCAGTTGGTTATCATAACACTTCCATATTTCATTACCTTTTTATTATTATTTTTTTCTGTCCCTGCTAAAGACGGTTGATTATCTCGAACCAACGAAATTCGGATTTAAGATCTATTAGAACATTTCCATGGGGGTAAAATCTGCAGGATATATAAGTTCATTTAATTTTACACTAATACAGAATGTATGACAAAAATTGTTAGAGTTGTTTCTTCCTTCATTTTGTTATACATTTCTTCCATATTTCATATTTTTTATTAATACCAACATTATTTATAATGAGCAAAATTAAGTTTTAAATATTCGGTATTTAAGAGCTGTCATACTACTTCAATTATAATAATATCCGCAAGAAAAGATGAAAGAGAATTATGAATAACTTAAATTAAGGTAGTAAAATTGTGTATTAAATTTAATCTACTATACGATTTACCAATTATTGTTGCCATCCAAAAAAAGTTCTGAATTTTCACTTGATAAAAATTTCCGTTGAAAGGTTTAAGATATCTGGAGAGTAAAATAACTCTTCGATAGCTTAAAATCATCTATCTAAGAAACCCTCCACACTCAATCTTACAATGCCTCAGACCGGATTTCCGTAATCATCCTTACTGCACATACTCCAGTGCCTCAATTATATTTTTGTACTAAATTCGATAGTGAGTTTTAATAATTAATTTTCTCATATTAAAAAGTCTATATGAAACTCTATATGTATATATTTTAGAATAAGTAACCGCAATAAACAAAGAAAAAACAATGATTTAGATGGTCAAGTCACGAATTATAAGAGATTTCCTCCCAAAATCAGTTATATTTGAAGATATAGAAAAAAAGTAAAATATTTTCGAGATCAAGACACCGTAATGAGCAAAGAAAAAATATAATTTGGTCAATCAAGCTACAACTTTTAAGAGATGTAATTCTCTGATAGCTTAGTTATTATTGAAGATAGAGAAAACATTTAAAATTTTCTGGAATCAGGAATTTCATTATGAATTATTTTAATAAACATTTAAAGGAAATAGTAAATAAGTCAAGTATAAATGCTTTTTGTTTGTTTGTTTATTTATTTAACGTCACTTTATGCTACTATGGCTAATCGGACGAGATTATGAATTATCTAGTGATTGCTAAAGCAAATGTTATATTCCTAAAAATCTGTAAACGTTACAGCCACCCAGCGACTAAAATAATTTTTTTTTTAAATCAGGAGCGCGCAACACACGACTTTCACTTACCTCCGTTGTTAAAATCAATTTTAGAAGTTTTAAATACATTAAGAGATTAAAAATAAATTGCTTGTTGGTTTGTTATGGTCCTTGTTTTGTTGCTATTTTGTTTATTTATTTAACTTCACTTTATGCTACTATGGCTAATCGGACGATGCTACAGTGGGAGTCCTAAATTTTGCCTATCCAGGTTTTATTAGGATAGGGATCTTTAACGAGTACCTGACATCGCACAGGTTCGGGACCACCTTTTAACGTTCCCTCCGAAGGACGGCGTAACTAAGGATTTTTTACTCCCATTAAAAAATCCTAGGACCACCTGCGGGTTCGAACCCGTGACCTTTAGCATGGGAGGCTGTTACGCTAGCCACCCAGCTACAAGTGATCCCATAAATGCTTTTTGTTTATAAATTTCAATAATTTTGACCTTTGTAATCGAGCAAAAAAATTACGCCCCCTCAAAATTTAAAGTATGACGTAGAAACCGAATAACGAATAAAAAAAAATCCGTCTGTCCACCGTACGAATTTATGAATAGAGTTTTATAATCATAAAACTTAATTAATTATAAAAAAAAATAAAAGAAAAAAATTAAATTTAATACATAAATTCGCCCATAACTCAACTATTTTCGAAAATATAAAAAAAATTGTATAGAGTTTTAGAATCTCGAGTAGCAAAAAACTAAAAAGATAAAACTGATATCTTGCTCATATATACGCTTATAACTCATTTTTTTTCTAATAAATAATAATAAAATAAATGTGTGTGTTATTCGATATAGAATCGAATTCCCTACAAAACAAACAAAGAATAATTGAAATCCGTTAAGAGTAGCAGAGAGATATTGTTTTGAAATTTTCAGTGGTGATAAACCATTTTTCTTTGATTAATTTATAGCTTTTCATATTAGTTAAATGCTTGTAAACAGATATATAAACTGTCATACCCTCACATAGCTGTATGGAAATAATAAACCATAATTCGCAGCGTTTTTTTTTTATTTAAACATTTTTTTTCCGTGGCGCGACAGGCCGTGTAGGCCCTGGGCCTCGCGGTGTAATCTCATGGGAGGTTACACTCACGTTTCGTGATGTATTTTCTAGTGTAGGGTCATCATTCCCTACGCCTAATTTTGCAAGTGACCACCATTTGGCTGACGGGTCTCACATACCCGGTGGATATTCTGTGAGTGAATCCCCGTGTAATTACATTCTTATAAAAGCTGGGACTGGGATTCGAACTCACAATTTTAGCATGAGAGACTATCGCGCTAGCCACTCAGCCACGGGCTCCCCTTATTTAAATATTAAAATGGTAAATAAAATACATTATATGACAGATATGTTATGTGCTTACTTGAGACATTAAACTCTTCGGCCAGTTCATCCCATGTTTTGTTCAAAGCGTAAAAATTGTGATGGTGTTTGTTATTGTGGTCCCATATGCACCTACGTCGATAAACTGCCGATATTAACATAATATTCGCTGGCATCACTCAAAAAATAAGAAAAATCTAATCCAATAAATATCTTACTGATTAATTTTTTTTTTAAATTAGTAATATTAAATAAAATTCGTCTATAACACAAAAAAAAAAATTAAATGGAATACGACTGTTAAAGGGAAGTTCACATCGGAAACAGTGTGCGTTGCTTGAAGGAGTAAGGTTTCCGGAGATAGCCGAAGCGGATACGAGCTTTGCCGAGCGTTATTCACCTCCTCCCTCTACGCTCCGTTATCGAACTGAAGTTCCGCTATCCTCACAATGGCGCATGTCAGGTCGCTCTGTCAGTCCAATATACTCAATATTCACAATTATTTTATGAAAAATCTGTCCTTAATGTCCTTAATTCTTATGATAATAGCTTATTTAATAAAATGCAATAGAACCATTAATACAAACGCTGCAAATTATTACACAATGGTTAATTATTTCCTAGTAACTATATCAAGTTGTAACAGATCATATAGCTGGAATCACCCATAGAGGGTGGCTATCATAACAGCCCCCTTTGCCCAAAGTTCACGGGTTCAAACCCGCTTATGGTCCTAGGATTTTTTAATGGGAGTAAATAATCCTTAGTTATGCCACCTTCGGAGGGAACGTTAAAAGGTGGTGCCGAGCCTGTGCAATGCCAGGTACGCGTTAAAGATCCCTATCCTAATAATACCTGTATAGGCAAACTTTAGGACTTCCACTGTAGCATCGTCGGATTAGCCATAGTAGCATAAAGTGACGTTAAATAAACAAACAAACAATTTATATAACTGTTAACAGGCAAGTAACTAATGTGTAAAGCAATAAATTAATCAAAGGAAAATGGTTCATCACCAGCACCAACTTCAAAACGCTCTGCTTTTTGGTATTTATGTGTTAATGAGGCAAACGGATTTTTTTTTTGTTTGTTTTTCTGGTTCTACGTATCTTGAAATAAAAGCCCACAAATTTTGAGAAGGGCTAATTTTTTTTTTTTTTTTAGGTCGATACAAATATTCATTATTGAAAATAATAAACCAAAATCATTTATACTAGACTTCTTTTCTATTTATTTTTCATTCCTTTCAATTTTCATATAAATAAAATTTCCTGATTCAAGAACATTATTACATTATTTCTCTATCATCAATAATAACCGAGGAATCACATTTCATAAGTTGTGGCTTGACCATATAAGATTCTTTTTTTTTTTTTTCCTAAATAATTATTCGCGCTTTCTTGGTTAAAAACTCTAATATTTTTTTCTTTCCCTTTTAAAAGTAACTGAGTTATTGAATCAAATCACTTTTTTTAAACTAATCGCTGCCATTTTAAAACTAATCGGCTAATATCAACGTCTAGGTGTTAGGATCATCGTTAGAAGCCCTGTTATTTTTGTGCCAAATTAAAAAAAAATGAAAAGTCGCGTACGAGGGGGGACAAACAGATATATATATATATATATATATTTTTATATATATTTTTATTGACATTTACAACTGTACAAAAAATACATCAAGTAAATATGCTGAAATGTTATAACACATGAAATAAACATGAAGAGAAACTGCCCATTGGCAGCACTCTTTGGTAGTGAGTCTAAACAAGGTCTCGAGGCCATCTTCTTTTCAGACGCTCGGAGGATTATCAGGAATTGAAGAGGAAGCAAGGATTGAAACTAATGGATTAGAGTGGGAGTGGAGTTTTTCATGGAAGGTGTGATACCTGGTACGGGCCAAATCAGCAACATATGGAAAACATTAAGGTCATTGTGGATGATTTTATTCGTGACAAAGTAAGGAGCGTTAAGGATTTTGCGAAGGATTTTGGATTGTAAGGATTGGATACGGGAAGAGTTTGATGTTTTAGTAGAGCCCCAAAGCTCTACTCCGTAGGTCCAGATAGGCCTTATGATGGTCATGTAAATGAGTCTTTTGTAGTTAAGTGAAAGGTTAGAGCGTCTGTCTAGTAAGTGTTGGAGTAGCCGAAATCGTCGTGCAGTTTCTTGTCTTTTCAGTCTTGTATGCGTATTCCATGTAAGTCGTTTGTCAAGCAGGAGTCCTAAATAGCGGATCTGTTTAACCGGGACAAGCGGAATATCATTAAAGGACACTGTAGGGCAGAATATCATAGGTTTTCGACGGAGGGTAAAGGTAATTTGTTGGGATTTATTGGAATTGATTTTAATTCTCCAATTCTGACACCATACCTCAAGTTCTCTGATGTGGGATTGGAGGTTTTGAGAGGCAATACTAGGATCGTTATTGACTGATAGCACGCAAGTGTCATCGGCATAGGTAGAAAGGAATGTGTTAGGATGGGTTGGGATATCAGCTGTATATACTGTGTAAAGAATGGGTCCTAGGATACTGCGTTGAGGAACCCCAGCAGACTGGGTGAAAAGAGATGAATAGGAACTATTGTGGTTTATTTTGAAGGATCTGTCAGAGAGGTAGTACTGGATGATTAGGAAGTATGTAGGAGGAAGGAATTTACGGAGTTTGTACAACAGTCCCGGGTGCCAGACAGATATTTTAAATTCGTCTTTCGGACTCTACATATCTTGAAACGTTAGGACCACCAATTACTTCTTTCCTTGAAATGAATTGTATGCGTTTAAATTTTTACGACAAAAGTAATATTAAAACTCTCTGGAAGTAATCTTAAAGCAAAACTTATTAAATACAAAAAACTGGTCCCCATTACATTACATTCCACAACTTTGTATATAAAATAATATTATTTCCTAAAACCTTTAGCTTTTTTAGAAAGACAACAATGTACCTTAAAAAATACTTTTTCTCTTTTCTGCTTCAGTTTTTTATCAAATTCGTTCAACTTGTATATTTAGTCGTTTTAGCATATATAAAAAATGCTAATAAGATAATATGGTTATTTTTTCAAAACCACAAAATTAAAGGTACTTGTCGAAGAAGAAGAAAATTTAAAAGATCGGCATTTAAGCCCTGTCAGGCTATTAATGTCAGAATGAAACCTGCATGATATTAAAGCCCATCAAATCTTAAATCAATATAACATGTTGTGTCTAATGAAAATCGTAATAACCTTTTTTTTTTTTCTTTTTTTTACGTGGCTCTTCTGGTTCACTGTTTTGTTAAAAAAGTTGCTGTAACATCTCAGACATATTAGCTTTTAAAATATGAAATTTCAGTTTTATAAAACATACACATTTCACATTTCGACTCAGAATTAATTAGTCAAATAAATTGTTTTATTTTTAAATTAGAGGCCACTGGGGAGTTTAGAAGGTTGCATAACGCGGAATTGCGGAACTTGCATCCTGTGAATATAATTGAGCTGATTGCATCGCGGAGACTCAAATGGGCGAGTAAAGTTGTTGGGCTCGATGACGATCGGATTCCGAGAAATTTGGTATTTGCTGATCCGACTGGTAGGCGTCCGAAAGGTAGGCCGAAGCGGAGATGGGAGGATTGCGTTAAGGCTGATCTCGGGAGCTTGGGCTTAAATGGTGAACATTGGACGAGTCTGTGTAGGCGGCATTTGGTGGTATCGGCATCGAACCTTCCGGTTCGCTAAGCCTATTATTATTATTATTTTTAAATTGACAAAATAAAAAATTTATAAAGGACAAAGGAAAATTTTTAATTTTTTTTTTTTCAACTATCTCTTTTCTTTTTAACTTTTAATCCAAATATTTCGTAATCCTAATCTCGTGGTTTTATTTTGTTAAGATTAATGAGAGTTTATTGGACTTTTCGACCAAAATACATATTATGGGTTTTATAATATCATAAGCCAAAAAGCATACGAATGTTTTTTGAAGATTTATTTATACGTATATATAAGAAATATATCTTCATAATGTTTTGAATTTTACTATACTTAAAATTTTTTTAGAAATTCACCACTGTGGATATAAAATTTTTGATCAAGGTTATTTCCGATTTCAGCTTGTCTTCGAAATGACACCCACAGGTGAAGGAAGTTCTGCTTCACTGGACAAGGTTGAGATCTCAGCCAACAAGTGTGATTCTCTTCGCAACGAAATTTATTCTAAGCCAGGTAATTTATGGGTAAATGAATGCACGGATAATATATTTAGTTCTTGTTTTTGTGTTTGTCCTTCCATACTCCATTAGATAACTACCTCAATACGAGGCTCTTCCATAAATATATTTAGTTCTTGTTTTTGTGTTTGTCCTTCCATACTCCATTAGATAACTACCTCAATACGAGGCTCTTCCATAAATATATTTAGTTCTTGTTTTTGTGTTTGTCCTTCCATACTCCATTAGATAACTACCTCAATACGAGGCTCTTCCATAAATATATTTAGTTCTTGTTTTTGTGTTTGTCCTTCCATACTCCATTAGATAACTACCTCAATACGAGGCTCTTCCATGTATATCATGTACAAACTCAACTAATGAAAATATCACATAATTACAAGGTCAATTTTAGTTCAATAGTGATTGTATACGCTGGGCTATCCGTGAAAGAATAGTACTTCCAAATGACAACTCAAATTTGAGGGTGGTTCTATTGAAATAAATTATTGGACTGTATAGATTTAAAATAAATAAAAATAATGGAAGCAAACGACGAATCACAATACATTTAATAGACTAAAATACATATGAACAAGATAAGAAGCAAATTAACCTAATAAATTTATATAAGAAAAAATTAACCTAATTATAATTAAACAGCTGTAAGAAAATGTAGAAAACAAAATAAACCTAATTAAAATATTGTAATAATAGAAGAAACAAACTTAACTTAATTAATGCTTAAAGATGTAAAAAAAATATTTATCAAATTAAACAGTTTCTTGAATAAGAATTAAGAAATTAAATGTTCCATTAATGGATAAAGATAGGTTATATTCACGTAAAGATGCCCAGTTGAGTGTTGAAGAAAACGACCGCAGGGCGGCTTGGATGAAGTTCTCTTGGGTGTTGAAAATGACCGCAAGGCGGCTCTTCCAAGTTCCAAGGGGAACAATGAGAAGATGGAGAAATTCGTTTCCAAACGTTCAAACGTTGAGAGGAATCTTGGGTCTATATACGGCACATCTTCACCGCTCAGACGCTAGCTTAAGACTCGACTGGCCATGAGGCAGTCAAAAAACAATTGAAGTACGATCGTCTTCTGTCTTTCTCTTCTACTGCTCTCGTTTAAAAACTTTTAATAATATTTAAAATAACTATTTTTAAAACAGATAAAAAATAAAGATTAATACAAAAATGATCTATTGATAAATATCAAGAATTTATACAGTTTAAATTATAACTGTATAACACACCATAACATATGGCGTGAACAGTGATAAACACAATCTTTTTTACTTTCACTTATATTCCAAACCCTTTCCTGGAAACCCCATATTTCCCAAATTTCCCGAAGAACAATAAGTACCCTCAAATATTTCCATCGCTCCCGCCATCTTCTTCCACTACCCATCCGTAATCTCCTTGTATCCGCACTTATTTCCCCCCACTCTAACTATTGCTGCTTAGTATATGGTGGCCTCCCGACGGGGCTTGAGGACAGACTAAAACGAATTATGAACATATTTTTAAGATTTGTCCTCAGTACTCCGAAGAGGTCTCATGTAACCCATTTTTACGGCGAGTTAAAGTGGCTTCTTTCCCCAATCCGCAGACAATATTTCCTAGGATCATACCTTTACCAAATCATTAACTCCCAACACCCTCTATACATTTACAGTCTTCTCCAATTTAAATCTTCAGTCCATTCACTTGAAACAAGATCGCGCCATTCCGACCTTTAATTTCCTACCCATAGAACTAAAACTTTTGATCGTTCCTTCCTTGTCCGCTCCTCTACTTTCTGTAATTCTCTACCTACTCATATCCGCCATGCTGCTTCCCTCTCCTCATTCAAATCCCAACTTTTCCAATACCTTTTATTATCCCAAAAAGACGCCATAAATGTAATTAGTAGAAATTATGTTCCTTCGGTCTGTTGGCCAGACAAGTTGTATACTTACTAACTGTACAAAGCTGTTATTCATAGGGGACCCAGTCCCAGAATAAAAATTATTTTCTTTTTCTATTTATATTTCTATATGTGAAATATATAGATAGAGTAACTTCACCAATTACTGACACATAAAGAAAAAAATTGTGGATTTTAAAAAATCTCCCTCATATTTATTGACCGATCCTTGCCATTCAAAGTATTTCCATTGGGCCAACATCTATTCTGCTCAATGAATTATATCAAAAAACATTCTTCTGCATAAAATTTGGATGTATGTTTTTCCTCCTATTACATTAGCATTCATGTTTTCTTGGCAAGGACCAACGGCTTAGTAGCTGCGTGATTATATCATTATATGTGATTGTTATAACTTCTTCTTTGACAGTAAAAACATTTTTCATGCGATTACAGGCGCTCATATATTTTGCTTCTATATTCATATCAGCAATCTACCATACACATCATGCCACGCAGATTTTTTTGTATCCACTTTGTACTGTATCAATTTGGTTATATAGTGGCCCTCTCTAAACAGTTCTGTTTTGAACGGAACTTTTGTCTTAGAAAACCTAGTTAATTAGACATTGGAGCTAATGTTCACTGTTTATCATGTTTATGTTACATTTGTTTGTTTCTGGTTTATTGTAACAGACCAAAAAAAAAAAAAAAAAATACTCCTGCTCAAAATATGAGAGCTTACGTTTCAAGATGCATAGAATCCGAATAATGAATAAAAAAAAATCTTTTTAACCGCCGTCCACGGTTTCTCCGAAACTACTGGACTATTTTTTTTTTAATTCGCCACAAAAATACTAGTTCCTTCAACGATGATCCTAACACCTAAACGTTGATATCAGCTGATTGGTTTTAAAATGGCGGCCGATTAAAATAGTTATATTCAATAACTCAGTTATTTTTGAAGATAGAAAAAAAATTTACTAGTGTTTTTTAACCAAAAAAAACTCGAATAATTTTATAAAAAAGAAAAGAAAAAAAATTGAAATTTTACACATAAATAGGCTCTTATAAAGTATGTATAGAGTTTTAAAATCAGTAAAGCGCGATAAATAAAATTGAAAAAAAAAAAAATTATATGTATAATCAAGTAACAGATTATTATAGATGTAATTACACCAAAAATCGGTTATATTGAAGATAGAGAAAAATCGGAAAGATTTTCGTGATCAAGACAACGCGATGAACAAAGTCCAAAAAAATAAAAATTAAAAAAATTATCTTCTATGGTCAAGCCACAACTTATTAGAAATGTGATTCCCTGATAACTCGGTTATTATTGGTGATAAAGATAAAATGTAAGGTGTTCTGGAATCAGGAAATTTTATTTGAATGAAAATCGAAAGAAAAGAAAGGAAAATAGTAACGCAGTCCTGTATAAATGCTTTTGGTTTATTATTTTCAAAAATCAACCTTTTTATGAGATGTGAGAAAGGGGAGAGTGTGGAGCGAGGAACAGAGAAGAGTCCAGCCTGAGCGAATGAAGAAAAGGTGGGAAGAGAAAAAAAGAGTGGAATGTGTGGGCAAAGTTGGGAGAAAATGATATTGGGTGATCTTTAAGGCCTTTCCGCGTCAAAAAAAAATCAATCTTTTTAATTGACCAAAAAAAAAATTACCCCTGCTCAAACTTTGAGAGCTTACGTTTCAAGATACCTAGAATCCTAATAACGAATAAAAAAAAAATCAGTTTCTCCTAATGAATAAATAACAAAAAATTAAATTTTGGACCAAAAGAATCATTGAATTTGTTAACAACTAGCTTAGATATTGCGTTTTGAAATCATTGGTAGTGTTGCTGATTTCAAATGCTTGATGATGCTTTGAATTAGTGCTTTTCATATTACTTAATTGCCTATCAACAGCCATATAAAGTTATACCGTAATATTGTTATTTGGAAATAATAAACCATTGTTTAATATTATATTATCATTTAGTTTCTTATCTTTAAAAAAAAAAATTAATGAAAAAGGGATTTTTAAAAATGTAATATTTGATGTTATTTTCCGAATTTATTTTTGAAAAATGTGCCTTTCTACTTTCCCACTACTTTAGTAAACTCTCATAATACCTCTTCTCTCACTGGTTAGCGAGGCCTAAATTTAAAAAGGAGGCAAACTTGGAGTACCTAGTTACCAAAAAAGGCCCTAGATGTCGCACTTAAGAATGACAATGTTTCACAGCTTTCAGACGCTAGTCATCGGCAGTACGGCTAAATAGAAGGAAATCATGTCATTTCACACACAGGTAGCGCCACATAACCTATTCAACAAGTTAAAAATTCCACTTGGTCGTTCACGATCTTGAAATTAGTTTTGTTATCAATTAACAAAGGTCTGCTCCGAAGGTATTTCTGTATAGACTTTATGTTGGTGTTTATATATACTCTTTACATAATTTCGTTGCAGTTACTAAGCAGTGGAACTTAAATAAAGTATCCCTACCAAACTTAATAAGCATCCAAACTTAATAAAGCATCCCTAGCTCATTTTTTAAACAACCATCTGATCATCTCTTCATAATTTTATATTTATTTACTTATTATTTTTTTATTTTTTTTTTTTTGTACCCCAATTTTATTTATTTATTTGTTTACCTAGTAGATTATTGTTTTATTTATCATTTCCTTCGACAGCTCCTTATCGTCATTAATCATCGTCATTCGTTATTACCTTATATATTTCAATCTTATCTTTTTCACTATTTCTACATTTTTTTTAATCTCAGTCCGCTATTTTATATTATTAATATGTATTTAAATAAATTATTAGCCAATCCTTTAGTTTTTTTTCTTCAACAAATAGTCGAATCAGTAAACATAACATAGCTTCTTGGAAAAGCTCTAACGAACATTCTAGTTCCCATATTTTCCATCCCACGCAATGAGCGTTTATTAAACCGTAAAACATCACTTCTTTAGACACCGCCTCAGAGTGAAGTATGTATCTTTTTTTTATTGTTAGGATCTTTTTTTCATCGCCTATTTCTTTCTCTTTCTTTCCATACTCATATCTTTCTCCGTTACATATCCTGACATATAATTGTTAGTTTAATATTACATTATTTTAAAATTTAAAATTATTTTTTATTCATACTGTTTCTCTTTTTGACTATGTTCTTTTTATATATTACCTATACTCTCAACTATGTTTTTAATATATTACCGTCATATATCACTTCAAAATTGTTCATATTTAAAATTTTAATTGTTCACATATTTTTCCTTTGTCATTTTTTCATTTGCCTAGTCTCTCTTTATATATTCCTATTACAATATTATCATCTCAATTCTGTTTACTTCCATACTTTATAACTATCATCTTAATTTTGTTTATTTCCATACTTTATAACTGCCATTTTAATATAATTTTTACATTTAATTTTATTTATGTCCCCATATTATATTACTGTCATATTATTATTATATACCTAACGCATTAATAAGTCTATAATTACATTGGTTGTTATCTTGTTTCTTTTAGCACTGATGAAGGCCCACATTGTAGGCCGAAACGTCGGCACATAATTAAAATAGCACTTGTTTTAAATGTGTGTTTCTAATTTATGACCGCACCCCCAACCACCATCCTCATCTAATTTCTCAACGGTCAACAAAAACTCCATCATTATAAATTTAATCTGTATTGTTGGGGCAATGGGGCATAAGAATTTTCTTTATATTTTTGTTGGCTTTGTACCAATAATTTAATATTATGTTTTCCTGAATATTAGTATATATATATTGGTTTGTTTGAAGCAGAGATCTCGATAGATGAAAATGACTGGGCCCTCCTGGAGGAAGAATTAGAGAAGAATGGTACTTTTAGCTTCAACACTACTGCAACTCTGCAACTCTAAATGTCACTTCCACAATTTAGTTTGTTTTTATTTATTACCCACCACTATAATAAAGTTTATATATATCTATATTTTCAATAAAAAATACATTAATAAATTGTTATTATTCCTCATATATTACCCCATTATTAACAGCTTAGATAATCAATTGTCATATATTATATTGTCCAATGGTGTTATGTCACCAATAACATATGTGTCTTCTATCGATTTTTGTGTGTGTGTGTGCGTGTCTGTGTGTGTGTGTGTGTGTGTGTGTGTGTGTGTGTGTGTGTCTGTGTGTGTGAGTGTGTCTGTGTATGTGTGTGTGTGTGTGTGGGAACTCCCGGGCGGAAACGGTAAGTCCTATGAAACTTTTTTTTTTTTTTTTTAACTTTAAATCTTTATTCACACCTGTAAATAATACAATGAACAATCAGTGAATGTGCGGTCAATTTTAAGAAACATGGCGTGATAGGCACGAGGGAGAGCAGCACCCAGCGGTACCTACTCCTGGCATGGAATTAGTGTGAGTTACTGAGGGAGAAGGTCTCTCATCAAACTCCTCTTCAGCCTTCTGTAGGCATTTCCTGGCATGAGTGTTGTGGCCATGTCATTGATTAGTGTGTTAGGGTGACCTTGTAGTTTGTCGTGAAAACGTTTGTAGTGTGTCCGTATGTGCTCATTGACAGTTGGTATCTTAAGGTCAGTATGTAAAGTTATGTTGCTAACGTACCACGGTGCTTTTGTAATTGTTCTAAAAGTTTTAGCTTGAAAGATTTGAAGTTTGTTAATGTGAGTCTTTTTAGCTGTCCCATATATCTGTGATGCGTAAGTCCAAATAGGTTTCAGTAGGTAAGTATAGGTCTTTAATTTCTGTCGAAGTTTTAGTTTCGAGTGTTTTGAAAAGAGTGAGTAAAGAAGTCTCAGTCTTTGGTTAAGGGTTTTCTTTTTTTTGTTAATATGCGGGCCCCAAGTCATTCTTCTGTCAAACGTCAAACCAAGATAATGTACAGTGTCTGTCTGTGGAATTCGTGTGTTGTCTAAGAAAACGGGAGTACTCGTGTCATGTCGAAGAGTAAAGGTGATATGGTGTGATTTGTCATTATTCAATCGGATTTTCCAGAGTTTGAACCAGTCATGTAATTTTACTAGATGTTGTTGTAGGATCTCTGAGGCGTGGGTTGCAATTTTATGTTTTGTTAAGATCGCTGTGTCGTCGGCATAAGTCGCTGTTAGAATATTAGGGCTGTAAGGTATGTCATGAGTGTAAATAATGTAGAGTAATAGAGCGAGCACTGAACCTTGGGGTACTCCTGCTGCGACAGATCTCATGGCAGATAGCTCTGATCCCTGTCGAACGGAGAAAAATCTGTGAGAAAGGAAAAAATGAATAATGAGGTAGTAAGTAGGTGGAAGGATAGTCTTGAGTTTGAAGAGAAGCCCCTGGTGCCAAACTCTGTCGAAGGCTTGAGCAACATCGAGAAATACGCCAGTAGTGTATAACTTCTGCTCTAGTGCGGTGGATATGCAGTCCGTCACTCTGTGTAGTTGGTGCAATGTCGAGTGATGTCTTCTAAATCCAAATTGATGATCTGGTACGACCTATGAAACTTAAATTTCATATTTAAGACGAATATACGCTCGGGACGTTACAAAACCTTTTTCATCAAAATGAGCTTACCAGAAAAGCCACTTTATACCATGCATTTTGCACCTTTTTTCGATTTTCTCAAAAAAAAAAAAAAACGGTTTCGACGATATTGATTAAACTCGCTATATCAATGTAAATTTTATTAGGCTTTAACATCGTGTAGGTTTCATCCTGATTAAAATAGTCTGACTGGGCTTAAATGCCGATATTTTAGCATTGATAAATAACAGCTAAATATGTAAGTTTGAAAAACAACTAAAAGTGAAAACTGAAAAAATATTTTTTAAATAACATTTTTGGTTTTTAACTTAAGAGCAGTGATATACATGTATGATATACCGTTGGAAAGCTAAAGATTTTAGAAAAATATTATCTCATACACAAGCTTTTAAAAGTTAATAGAGAGTTGTGATAAGCTGATAAAACTGAGTGATTATTTTAGATAATAGTATAATAGATTTTTTAATAAAACACATGTTTCGATAGAAATTCCATTTAACTAATTCTTTAATGGTTTCACTCATTTTTAGCTCTTACTGTATTTGAAAATTCTTTAATCGATTCTAAAAACGGAGGTAAGTGAAAGTCGTGTGTTGCCCGCACCAGATTTTTTTTAGGAGGGTGCTTTTAAATGTTTTGTTTGAAAAAAAGAGGTAATAGGAGGTTTAACCTATTTACTAACTTTAGTTAAGACAAAGAGGCTTATTACACTGCAATAACTCATGAGTATTGATTTTATAAGTATTTAGGAAATGTAATTTTTTTTTTTTTTTTTTTATTATTAAAACTCTAGAGTCATCAATTTTTATATAATCTATATTTTTATTATAATAAATTTAATGGTCACGAAACCACAGGTGACCCCAACTTAATCATTTACTATTATGATTAAATTAAATACCCTAGTTGTTCCTGGAGAAACATCGAAAACCATTCAGAAGATTAGAAGAATACATGTATATATGTACACTCATACATATATATTGTTTAAATATCAGTAGTTGAATGCAAAACTGCACAGTGGATGTTGAACCTCTACTAATCCTGAATTCCGTTTTTTTAGATAATACTGACACTCAAAGATAGCGTCTTGTTGCACTTTGTCCTTTATGTGACGAGTTTTATTTTTCTTGTACGATCGACACTAGAAATGAATCACGAATGTTTCATCAATAAATCTGTTTATGAAGCATAGACCTTGAGTATTATAGCATTACATATAACAGCGTTTTCACACATTACAAATAAACGGTTTCTTATCTATGTATAATGGCACTTTGAACTCACAATTACATAATAATTTCGTATTATACAATTCAATTTTTATAAAATTGAAACAGACAGCACCGGACTCAATGAATCAGCAACAAAAAAATATCAAGAAATAATTCAAAACTTTAATGTGTAGCTATTAAGAAGAATGTTAAAAACGAAAGAAATGCCATTTTGTAAAGACGTTCTAAGATCATCGGAGAGTACCAAATAGTGATTCCAAAAAATGTTTTTCCTTATTTCCAATAGCCTTCACATATCCTAAATAATGTTTCGACAAAAACAGAAAATATTTGTTTCATGTTTATGAAAGTACAGGTTTCGCCCAACGTTTCAGACCTTCTTCAGGATTTGGAGACAGAGATATGACATAACTAATATACAATACATAAATATAGATTTTTAAATCAGGGTAAGTTATACAAACCTGAACCAAGTCGAAATCATGTAATGGTATACCATTATTATTATGTTACTAATTTATAATATTACGTATCTTACACTCAATGTTAGAGGAAAGTGAGGAAGTATAAGATATATGTGAATAAGATCAAACCAGAAAGTTCACATCGAATAAATAAATTTAAATTGAAAATAGCAGCATAACGAGGATCATAACTTGCAAACAAGAAATGTAGGGAGATATATTATTATATTAAAAAGGCAAGAGAAAAAAAGAAATTTAGTTGAATAAAAACTAATGCGCGATTCACAAAGCTTTCACTAACTTCTTTGCTTGAAATGAATTTTATGCGTTTTAATGTTGAGGTAAAAATAAGTCAAAGTCTTTCGTAAAGTTCTATTTAGTTCCCATGCAATAATCTTATTACAAGCTACAAGAGGACTTAGATCAAATTAGTCAATAAGTAAAAACTAAATGCTGAAAAAACAAAAGTAATTGTAATATGACCCCATCACCTCCTGAAAACTGTTCCACATATCCCAACCCTGTACCTAAATAGTAATCCTATAATGTTCCACCCGACTGTCACGAATATGGGAGTAACCTTCGACCAAACTCTATCCTTTAAAAATCATATTTCCGAAATCTCTCGTCGTACCTTTTCAACCTTAAAGCGACTGTATTCCCTCCGTCACCTCTCGTAATCTCTGTAATATTTCTCCACTTCGACCATTGCTGTACGGTATACGACGGTGTTTCTGGGGAACGCGAAGAAATAAAACGCTTAATTAATTGCTCTGTTCGATTCATCTTCGGAGTCTCTAGGTACACTTCCGTGTCTCATTTTTATGGCGAGTTGAAGTGGCTTTACCCTGAAAATCGTTGCAACTATTTCCTCACATCATTCCTTTACCAAGTTATCCAATCCCGCCGCCCATCATACATTTTTGATCTCTTACAATTCAAATCCTCTGTCCATCCTCGTTGTACACGCTCCAGGCCTTCAGATTTATACAGCACGGCCCACCGAACTGCAATTTCGACAGATTCTTTCTCATTCGATCCTCAATCCTATGGAATTCTATCCCTCCTTCCATCCGTCACTCCAACTCTCTTTCTACCTTCAAATCCCGCAAGTTTAACCACTTGATGAATATCCAGGCTCAATAGAATTGTAAATAAGCTTCTTTTTTTTTAATTTTTATTTTGTTGTGGTTGATGTTTTTTTCCACATTTAAATATGTCTAGTTTATATGAGTAATTCTTAACTTGTTTATATGTTTTTAATTTATTTTAAGACTCCAAAGCACACTTTGTATATTCTGTATATTTTATTCTAAAGGGACATGTCCCAGGATAATAAAGAATTGATTTATTATTTATTAATCTGGAAATAATGACTGTTAGTGGTATTTTGTGACTCAAAATATGTGAGTAGGGCGTTCGAACCTACTAGCCAGCTAGGCTAATCAGCTAGCCTGGTGAACTACTCTCATTGCTGGATCAGCATGTCCATCGGACTTAGCCGGTAGGAACTTCCGAGAAAATTCCACCGACCATCCCGACATCCGTGGGATGATCCCCTTATCGAGATAGGAAATAATCTAAAAGCAGAAATTATTAAATATAATAATATCTTAAACTTATGGTTCTGCCTGATAGCTTCTACGACTTCATTACTTGCATATTAATTTTATTTAAATCTTCCTCTTTCCAAAGGTTTATTATATATCTGTGTTAGTATTGTGATATGCAGCCATGTTTTTAAAAAAATTATTCATCCTTTGTTCGGCTGGTTGTTGGGAAGCGGCGTGGTCTAGTGGATAGAGCGTTAGTCTACTGTGCTCCGGGTCCTGGGTTCGAATCCCGGTTATGATAGAATATTATTTATTATGTTATTTCAGCCGGGGGGCGATCCTGGGGTATCAGGGTCCCAGCCTCTATAAAGTGGGTACCCAAAAATGGAGAAAAACCCTGGCGGCTGAGCGTGATCTCGGCCGAATCACCTCATTGCACGGCCGTTGGCCTAGAAACAGTACGAATCTCTATCCGATAATTTTACCTTCATGGATTGTAGTATTGCAGGGTTTTTTTTTTTGTTTTGTTTTTTTCGGCTGGTTGGTTCTAAAATTCTTTCATATTTCCCTGTTTTTTTTCAATGTCAACAAGGAAAAAATTATAATTATTTCAAATGAACAACATAAAAGGCTCGTTATTGGAAGGTATTTTATACACACAACAAAATAAGCTTACTTATTAAAGTATGATCTCTTTGTAGCCCGCGCCTCCAATAAAATATATAGAATTAGAAGTATTCGAGATGAACGGTTTAGTGAAAGTAGACAATGTAATAAACAGTATATTTTAGGTCTAGGTAAAAGTAGTGATATGATAAGAAAGACTGATAACATTCTTGATAAGCTATCAACAGAAGGAGCAAGATCCAAGGTTATTGGCTGGCTCATAGACACACCCACCACGCACTCGAACAGCTGGCGTATATAAATAGTTATGGCCTTCGTTTACAATTAGAAAAAAAATCTGTTAAAACATTCCCTTGCCAAGCTATGTTTTGATGTAAAACTCAAGAAATATTCTATTTATATGTGATAATGTTTATGAAACGTATTGTTGCCGGTGTATAGAAAAAACTCGAAAATCATTTTTTGTCAATTATTTTAAAATCTTGATTGTGATTTAATATTATGAGAAATGAATTTGACTTTCTAATATTTTTTTTACTAAATGCCTTTCCAACGAACGCATGCTGATGAGTTTTCAAATCTTCAGACTAGTCCTGTAAGACTATCTGTTTTGGTAGTCCTTTTTTATAATAAAGGATTTTTACTATTTTAAGGACTTTAGATTTTTACTTTCACTTACAATATATAGTAAGGGGAAGTATTGCGATCGTGAAAATTTTCGAATTCCAATTTTCAACGGAAATACACTTTTTAGGGTCCCCTGAGTCCAAATAACCAAGTCCCGCAAAAAGGTCTGTGTGTGTGTGTGTGTGTGTCTGTCTGTGTGTGTGTGTGTGTGTGACAACTCCCAGGCGGAAACGGTAAGTCCTATGATACTGAAATTTCATATTTAAGACAACTATACGCCCGAGACGTGACAAAACATTTTTCATCAAAATGTGCTTGGCACTTTATACCATGCGTTTTGCACCTTTTTTCAATTTTCTCGAAAACGGTTCCGACGATTTTGATTAAACTCGCTATATCGATGTAAAATTTAATGGACTTTAATATCATGTAGGTTTTATTTGGATAAAAATTGTCTGACAGGGCTTAAATGCCGATATTTTAAATTTTCTTCCCCTAAAGTACCTTTAATTTTGTAGATTCAATAATAATAACTAGATTATCTTGTTAACGCTGATGAAAAACCGGTAAATATATAAATTAAATAAATTCGATACCCAACTAAAGGAGAAAACAGAAAAAATATTTTTTAATGCAATTTTTCGTTTTTGAACATAAGAGCAGTAATATACATGTATGATATACCGTTGGAAAGCTAAAGATTTTAGAAACAATATAATCTCATTCACAAGATTTTAAAAGTTAATATAGAGTGATGAAAAGCCGATAAAACTAACTGATTATTTTAGATAATAATATAATAGATTTTTTAATGAAACACACGTTTCTATATAAATTCAATTTGATTAATTCCTTAATAGTTTCACGTATTTTTATCTTTAACTGTATTTGAAAATTCTTTCATTGATTTTAAAAATGGAGGTAAGTGAAAGTCGTGTGTTGCCCGCACCAGATTTTTTAATAGTAGGTTCAAAACATAACATCGCTTTAAACTTTTTTTTTTTAAGTAACACTACGTCCCTCTATAAGTAAACATGTTGCAAAATAGTTTTATAAAAATGATAAATGAATTGATCATATCATAAAACCATAAACTTTTCGAAATGCACATCATAGCTTGATTCAAACGCCACTATTATGCCGAGAAGTTACAGCAACTTTTTCATCAAAATCGGCTAACCAGAAAGTCCACTTTATACCATGCATTTTGCACCTTTTTACGATTTCCTCACAAACGGCTCTATCAATTATGATTAAACTCCCTATATGGATGTGAAATTTAATGGTTTATAATATGATGCAGGTTTCATTCTGATTGAAATAGTCTGACAGGGCTTAAGTGCCGATAGCTTAAATTTTCTTCCTCTTAACTACCTTTAATTTTGTACATTCTAAAAGATTAACCATATCATCTTAATGGCACTGATGAAGGACGGCTAAATATCAAAGTTGAGCGAATTTGATAAACAACTAAAGCAGAAAAGTGCAAACATACTTTTTTATGCATTTTTTTTGTTTTTGAACACAAGAATAGTAATAAATATGTATAATATACAGTTGGTTAGCTAAAGATTTTAGAAAAAATATTATCTGAAACGCGGAATTGTAAAGGGTAATGAAGAGTGATGAAAAGCCGATAAAACTAACAGAAAAGAGAAATTCATGTTAACCGTGCTGCTACCTGGTGTCATGTCATAGAAGCAGAACCCCTAGTGTGATCATCTTGACATTTCAGTTGGAGGTGATCAACCCTAACACTAACTGATAGTTGTAGAGAAAAAATGTATTAGATTATTTAATAAAACACATGTTTCTATTGAAATTCGATTTAATTAATTATTTAACAATTTATTTTTATCCCAACATGTATTTAAAAATTCTTAAATTGATTTTAACAACGGAGGTAAGTGAAAGTAGTGTGTTGCGCGCACCAGATTTTTCTACTCAATGGCATTTCAACGAACTACTGTTTACACTTACTGATGAGTTTTCAAAAATTTTAAGTGGCCCTGAAGGCCTATCTGTTTTGGTAGTCCACTTTTATAATAAAAAATATTTATTAGTGCATATAATTTTTCCAATGATAAGGATTTTAGATTTTTTTAAAAATAGTTTCATGACATAACATCGATTCAAACTTTTTTTTTAAGGAACAAAATATCACCTTTAAGTAAACATGTTGCCGTCCTCCAGAGGGGCTGTAAAAAGATGGTCCCGAGCCTGTGCGATGTCAGGTACTCGTTAAAGATCCCTATCCTAATTAAACTTGGATATTAAAAATTTAGGACTCCCACTGTAGCATCGTCCGATTAGCCACAGCAGCATAAAGGGACGTTAAATAAATAAACAAGTAAACATGTTGCAAAATACTTTTATAAAAATGATAAATTAACATGATATAATTATTAAAGATAAAATATTAATCACAAGTGTTCCTTTTTAAATTTAAATGCACTATTATTCAAATAAATGCTTAATGAATACATATATACCGTTGCAAATCTTTGTTCGATTCAAAATTCATTATTTTGTTTTTTTCATAAATAAAACTTTTGGAAATCTCACAAAAGCAGTTATCGATTTAATTTTCAATTATACTGTAAATTCGAATGAGTTCTAATTTTTTTTTTTTTTCTCTACTTATTACTTGAAGAACAAAAGTCAAGTACGATGAAATTGTTATTTTGAAAAGCAAATAAAATAAACCCTTTTTTTTTTAAATCACGATGTCAAATACCAATAAAGAACCTGTTACAAAATTACGAAGTAATTAAGTTGTTTTTTTTTTAAAGATTTTGCTCTATAGTCTCTCCAAATCGAGTAGCGGATTAAATATTTGAAATATAATTAAATTGGATTTAAATAAATTCATACAGGATATCTGATTTTTTTCTCGAAAAATCTATGGTTATATAGCGCTCTAAAAACACTGATGGTTTTGAAAAGAAAATCTCAATTTCCAAAATATTAATGTATGTTTGCTACATACGCAATAAACATAGTCACTGCTAATTAATATATACAGTGAGTGTCAAAAGTATTCGGAATTCACTACCATTCCGTAATTTAATTCCTTTTAACTTATTTTTTATGTTTTTAAGGAGTTGTTAACCACTTTATAATGTTAGAAAAAAGGTATACAATAGCTAAAACCAAAAATTACGACAACAATAATTTTATTATTAACGTATTGAACGTTTATTTACGAAAAAATTAAAAATAGTGTATGATAATGATGTCAAAAGTATTCGGAATTTCGTGGTTTCCCAGTTATATTATTGCAGTGATCATAAAGAAACATCCTGTTGGTAAAAACTTTTGTGTAATTATAGATTTTAGGCAACTAGAAATTGATCTTACTAATTAATTAATTGTTTAGTGTGAAATATTACCCCACTCCAGCACTTACTGTATCTTGAGGCCATTTTCATTTTTAATACAGGATTTCCTGATTTTCCTTTTTAGTAAGACCCAAAAATAGTTAATTAAGTTTGAAATAAACAATAGAAGAGGGATTTTCGAAAACTTTTTAAAAATTTTGCAGCAACTAAATATGAATAGATAACGTATATATGTCCAGAGTCATGGTCGCGCGCATGTTAATAATTTGATTTATTCCTAATGTTTCTTCTACTTTTAATTCTGGCTTTTCATACATAAAAAATACACAAACCTATGAATAATTCTGTCCATGCATTTAATGTTATCAAACTTTTTCAAAGAAAAACGCACGTAACTATCACTGACAGCTCAAGGTGTTTTACTATGGCATACTAAATTCTTTATTTGGTTTCCTCCAAACCATAATCTTTTCAATAGAACCATGTATTTTAGTATGGGAATCATCTATAAACATTTTAATTCACCAATCTTCTCTTTAAAAAATGTTACAAACATTCAGCCTACTATCTTATTCCTTCGCCTGCTTATAGACGTTTTCCGTACTTCTTGGTCCATGTTTTCCTTTTCGTAAAATTTTTTTAGAACGCAGCGAACAGTTGAAAAATTTATAGTGTATCCAGAAGTTCTGAAAAATTTATAAATAAGCTAAGGATTACTCGTTTGAGGTATTGTTTTCTTTTCTGATGAATAATCAGTCTTTCAGTTTTTACAATTAATATTTTTTGGACGCTTACTTTTTTGCTTTTATATTTTATTATTATATTATCTACACTGTACATAGCCATCCATATATTCTCATCAATTTTTTTCAACATCTCAACTATTTATCTTTAGTGTTAACGTGTGAACGTGTTAAAAATTATTCGAGGGCGTTGTACGATAGTTGCGTTTTTATTTTAGGGCCTTATTTAAAAAAAAAAAAAAAATTAATGGTTGGGTATATATTACATGAGAGAGGAGAATTTTTTAGAACATAAAATTATGTCGAAGATTGGTGAGAATATTAAAATTTGAAACCATTAAACAACAGGATATTACAATTTCCGAATACTTTTGGCACTGAACGATCTTATAATTTTACATTATTAATCGAATATTTTTAAAAACAATAAACTTTTCGGTTATCTGGTCAGTGATTTTCCTTTATGGGAGTCTCTTTAAAAGATTTGGAAGTGAATAAGAATGATATAAATTAATAGTAGTGAAATATACTAATTAAATGAAAAGAAATACGAATTCCGAATACTTTTGACACCCACTGTACATATATACGGAATACATTTTTAATACATTCCGTATAATACATTTTCTCAAAATTTAAATTTTCATCGTGAATCTTGAATGGAGGTATACTACAAAGCAAAAACTATTTTTTTAAATAAGCATTGTTTTTCCAAAACTTCAAAGGCTCAACAATATGTAAATTAAGTGGAAATATACTGTACCTTTTATATTTCAGAAAGTAAAGGAATAAAATATAAAAAGCATTGAAGATATTAGAGACTTTACTGAATTCTCAGGTGTTCCTCAGAATGTTTCCGATTTCTCTGAATCAAGTGTGTCAATACTGCTTTTAAAAAGGATTGCCACATAATGCCCATTTAAGGGACACCCATAAAAAAAAAAGTTTCGTAACAAAGACTGCAGAGCTCTCTATCGACCAGAGAGTGAGTTGAGTATATACCTCTGTACTGGCTGTATTTTGTTATTATTTTCGATCGTAATTCCAAATGAACTATATAAATCTATTCTAATCGTGTAGTTAAAAGAGTATAAATTTTATAATTCTGTTTTCTAATAGATGTTGAGTTTTTGGTTTTTGTGATTGGTGCGTAAAATAGTGCTTTGGTAAACCTGATTTTATATCTCTATGGCATATATTCCTGTAAAGAGCTCTTATCAATTTTGACCCCAAGGACTATCGTTGGCCTGTAAATTATAGCCAGTTTGGATTCGTATTTCAGTATTTGTGAACCGGTGCTATGGCAACTTTGGCTAAAGGTATTTTTTTAATTATTATTTTATATTAAAGGAACCTTGATTAAATAATTTTATCCCCGAAACATCCCTTGATCAATTGATTAAAAGAGTATATTAATTTTATTGATTTAATTTAGTTTATTCCAAAGTAATATTTATTTTATTTATATTTTTTAATTATTAAATTTTGGGTATCTTTAATTGATTTCCTATTGTTCTTAATAATGTCAATAAGGCAATAATTCTCTGATAAAAATAATAATAATAAAGTAATGTGAATTTAAAGTATATAAGGATTTATAAAATGAACCATTAACAATATTTTGCAATTTTTAATAATAATTAAAATTAAAATTTAGTATCTAATTAGTATATGTTTTTAATTTATTTTTATTGTTTGTACTCTCGAGAATCTTTCTAGGTGGGATAGATATAGAACTTTTTAATATTTTTTTAAATTACAGAAACTGTATCAGTATAAATACAGAATGTTTGTTATTATTAATTTTTTATTTGACTTTTCCAATAAAAATTCCCCTTGTAATAACTCAAAACCCCATCGTCTTGTTTAGCTTTTGTCAATTCAAATCTTAAATAAATTCACACACTGAACTAACTTAGTTAATTACTTATTTATTCAAGTTGAATTAAAAACTTATGTTTTTACATCAGAGATTTTTTTAAATTTGGTCCTGCAATTTTAATTTAGCAGTGTTTTCAGCTGTGATGAACTTAGTGATTATTTTATATTTACTGATTTTTTAACATTTAGTTTTCGATTACACTGTAAATTCAAATGAGTTATAATATTTTTTTTTTCTCTACTTATTACTTGAAGAACAAAAGTCACACTATTATTCCGAAAAGCAAATAAAATAAACCTTTATTTGAAAATCATGATGTCAAATAGTAGGATTATAAATAAAGAATATTTGTTATCACAATTTTTTTTTTCTTAGTACCCTCAAAATAACTCAAAAACTCACCGATTCTTGTTGAACTTTCATATATGAGAATCTTCAATAAATTTTCTAAGGAAAATTCCCATCTGAATTGACTTAATTAATTACCTCTGTATCCAACCTAAGTAAAAAATCTAATTTTTAGATCAGAGATTTTTTTAAATTTTGGTACTGGAATTTTCATTTGGCAGTGTTTTCAGCTTTCATGAACTTATTGCTTATTTTATATTTACTGATTTTATAACCTTTATTAGAATTTTTAATTAGAGGAAACCTTATATGATTCAGCATTTTTGCTCTTAATCATTAATAGCATTGGAATTTACAGAAACTTAATTATGCCTTGCAAAAGGAAACTTTGTAGATATAATTTGTTATTTACAAAACTAAATTATAAAATTCAATGTCCATTTAATTATTTATTTTTATTATGCAATAATTCTAATTAAAATATTATCATTTACATAATCGAAGCCTATAAAGGAATATTTTTTTAAATTTGGTGAAATTTTTAATTAGGGTAGTTGTTATATAACCCATAATGAATTATCTTAGCATTATCGTACATTGTACCTTTCATTTTTTTAAATTATTTTATCAACATTGGATACAATTTATGAACTGTATTGAAATAATTATATTTATTAATATAAACTGCTTATATTAATTACTCCATTTAAAATAGTTTCTAATAATAACTAATATAAATAATTTTTTATCTCGTTGCTGTATGAGTAAAATATATAATTATTAGATAAATATAATTTTGATGATTTTAAAAAGTTTTTCTTGAAAGTTTTTTTCTTAGACTTTCTTCTGATAAAAAAAAAAAAAGAGAAAGCAAATAAGCTGATAGGGATAGAAATTTAGTGCCCTTGAAGGAAAGAAAATATATTTGTAGATTTAGATTGGTTTATTTTTAATCAGAACATTAAACTGTTTTATTCGATAATATAAAAAGGCATAGTAATGGTTGAGAATTTTTAAAATGGAATATTAATATAAAGTAATAATTCTATTTATTCAAGAATGCTTTATTTAAAAATTAAATAATTATTTATTAATCATTATATCGAGTTTAATAGTACACTTCACTTCTTTAGGAACAAATTCCCATGAATTTATTTTAATTGATGTGAACGACAACATCCTTACATGGTACAATGAGTACATACTTGGTGTATGTAATCTCTGATAACAAAATTTTTTATTTACTAGGAAGTTTGGAATGGAGTTTGGAAAATTATAATAATTTTGCACGATGATAATTATAATAAATACAATTTTTGTTATCCTGGGACATGTCCCTTTAGAATAAAATATACAGAAAGTACAAATTGTGCTTAGGAGTCTTAGAACATATTAAATAAATATAAACAAGTTAATAATTACTTATATAAAATAGACATATTTAAATGAGAAGAAAACAACAAAAATAAAAAAGCTTATTTACAATTTTATTGAGCCTGGATATTCATTAAGTGATTAAATGTGTGGGATTTGAAGGTAGAAAGAGAATTGGAGTGACAGATGGAAAGAGGAATGAAATTCCATAGGATTGTTGATCGAATGAGAAAGGATCTGTCGAAATGTGCAGTTCCGTGGGCCGTACTGTATAAATCTGAAGACCTGGAGTGGGTACAACGAGGATGAACAGAGGATTTGAATTGTAGGAGGTCAAAAATTTATGATGGACAGCGGGATTGGATAGCTTGGTAAAGGAATGATGCAAGGAAATACTTGCGACGATTGGAAGGGTAAAACCGCTTTAACTCGCCATAAAATTGGGATACGGAGGTGTACCTAGGGACCCCGAAGATGAAGCGAACAAAGCAATTAATTAAGCGTTTAATTTTTACCTCGTGATCCCCAGAAACACCATCTGTATACCTTATAGCAATAGTCAAAGTGGGGAAATATTAGAGAGGTAACGAGGAGCTTTCGGGTTTCATGCGGGAATAGTTGACAGAGGGATTACAGTCGCTTTAAGGTTGAATAGGTACGATGGAAGATTTCGAAAATATGTTTTTTGAAGGATAAAGTTTGGTGATAGATAGTGACTAGCATTAAAAATAGTATTTAATTTTTTGAAAATTATGTTTATAGATTCCGAAAGCTTTTTTTTAAAGATAATATTAAGCAAACACCACAGTGTATTTCACACAATTCTATATACTGACTTACACATGACAACTGTCAACAAATACATACAAACTCACTACACTCCATTTCATAACAAATGACAAGGACATTACTACTCTCTTTTAATAAAAACGAAAACGACTAATATACCCGACAACAGAAATAGAATGAAAAGGTAAGAGATCTGTAAAAGTAAATAATGCCACGGAAGAGATAACGCTGGGTATTATTACCTTCTTCATGCCTGAAATGCTTATTAATTGTACTAGATTTGACAGAAAGTCTACTGATTGTTACACAGGTGTGGATATAATAATAAAGTTTAATAAAAAGAAAATAATATGATGTTTTTTTGTTTTTTTTTATAGCAATATTTAATGTTGTTATACACTTTTATTAAAGCTACACAGCAAGATTAGGGGAAAGTAAAATATGGAAACGTGTGAAGGTTTGATGTGATGTCGGCAATAGTGAATTAGCATAAACTCTCACACCCTTTCAACATATTAATAAATATACAATAACCCATTTTCTTTATCTTTTTGTTTTTACTTTAATTATTAATAATATTGAAATTCTTAAAAATTGAAAAAACATTTTTTTTAAATGTGTTTATTACAATGGCTTGTTTAAATATAACTTTATCTTTTAGTTTTGTCATATTTTAAAAAATAATATTTAATGATATTATAAGATCACGTATTATATTATCACAAGCCCTTCCTTTCACGTATTTTCTCTTACCTCTTCTTTCACTGTGTAGTTGTTTTTTTAGATAATCAGTACATATTTTAATATTAATCTTAAACAGGAAAAAAATCCTGTTATAGCAATTAGCTTATTTATAAGTTTTTTTAATAGTGAAGATAAAACATTTGTTCATGGAAAAAATAAATTACTACTCTGTCTTCAAATACATCTAATTGAAAATTAATTTTTTCAATGAAGACGAATAAAAATTTTTATTTTTACAATAGGTCATTAAGATTATTATCAATTAAATAAAGACAAGAAAGTAGAAGAAAAGCTGATAAATATGGAAAACAAAATTAAAAATTTAGTTTTAATGAGATAGCTTTTAAATTATAAATAAATTAATGATGTAAGGTTTCCTCTTTTAAATATAATCATGAAGGTCAATAACAAAAGATACCATAAGAAAATGGTAGCTTTGAAAATTGTTTGACTTGCATTAGTGATTTAGTATGTTTTATTAAGTTATATAGAGTTTCAAATTTATTCCTTTGACGTTATAAATATTTTCACTTTATAGTTTACGAACTTAAGTTGATAACAGCTGTTATAATTAACTCTATTGTGCCTATTTTATTTATTTTTTACCAAAATATAAATATATTATTAACTAATTATTAAAAATGAATCAAAACAATGCTTTTTGTGATCCTTATACATATTGTGAATGAATGAATAAAGCCTTTATTGCTAGAATAACATTTAAATTATAATATTCAATTTAAATTCTAATATAACTGAAAAATAATAATAATATATATACTTAATAAATGAACAAAACTATTTAACTAATGTTCCTTAATTGCTTACAATATGCTATCCCTACAGGCCTCTCTTTAGGGAGGTGATGGTCTAACATCCCCAGTGACCCAACCTACTGGGAAGTGTAGTATATTGTAGTATTTCTAAACTACTTTTTTTGTTATATAAACCATATAATTTAATTTGATAATAGTTTTAATTATTAATATGATGAATAATGAAATTGCTAATGATAGATTAATTATTTACTATTAACAATACTTGAATTAATATGTAATATTATCAGAATAAAAATAAAATAATAATAAGTAATGAAAATTAAATAATAATAATAAGCCTAAATTAAATAAGTTTCCTTATTTAAGCCTGTTTTTGTTTTGTTTTTTAACCAACTTCTATAAGTATTATATATATTAATATTAAATATTTTAAATTCAAAGTTAAAATATTTAAACAAAATAAAAAAATCAACAGTTGTCGGTGACATTAAAATTGTATTTTTCATTACCCAACAATTTATTTTTAAATAAAAAATAGAAGAGTAATAGTAAGTTAAATATGATAGGAACTGTCTCTAGTGAACAACATCCCATTATACTCTTGTCATCTTTTTATTAACTGCTGATAAACAATTTCTAAAATGAAATGGAAAACAACAGATCAAAGGTGCTGTTGTTCAAGTGTTTTCTTATTTTAGTCTTGTTTTCTTAACAATTTCACTTCTTAATATCTGCTTTTCCTCCTTTAGTTCATGAATCAATTAGAATACAATTAAACTGTGTGAGAAAGTGAAAACAATTGTTTTTAATTAAATTTGTATTTATTACCTAGGGGAAAGAACTATAATTTTTTTTTTTTTTATGTGAGAACGGTTTACTGTGTGTAGATATTGAGTTGTAGCTAATTTGGGGTGCAGTCATAAAAACACTTAATTAAGTTTCTACTTAACTTTTCCTCTATAATTTTTTATTTTTAACAATGGAGTAATATCTGCTTGTAGAGTATACGTGATGGTAATGTTAGTTGGTCATAAAATTTAGTCATAAAATATCACACTAATAAGGAAGAATTATTAAATTTTTTGTGTCGATCATTCGGCCTAAATTTTAGGCCTTCATCAGGGCTGAGAAAAAACAAGATAACACCAATAAAAATAAAAGATAAATAATAAATTAACAGTATAATAATAAGATAACAGTAATGAAATATGGAAACAAACAGTAATATAAGATGACTTTTTGGTGTGAAAATATTTGAACTTTATAGTCATGGTCATAAAAATTGTATCACTTATATAAAAAAATCTGTTGCGCGCAACACACGACTTTCACTTACCTCCGGTGTTATAACCAATTTAAGAACTTTTAAAACACTTAGAGATGAAAATAAATTGTAAAAGAATTAATTATGTTTAGTTTTAATAGAAAAATGTGTTTTATTAAATAATCTATTATATTATTACCCATGACAATCGGTTAGTTATATTGGCTTTTCATCACTCTCCATTAAATTTTACAATTTTGTGTATAAAATAATATTTTTCCTAAAATCTTTAGCTTTTCAACGGTATATTATACATCTGTAGTACTGTTTTTATGTTCACAAACACAAAAATTGCATGAAAAAATATTCTTGCTCTCTTCTGCTTTCATTGAATATCAAATTCACTCAACGTATATATTTACCCATCTTTTATCAATGCTAACGACATGACATGGTTAATTTATTTAAATCTACCAATTAGAAGATAGTTAAGAGGAAAAAAATTTAAACTATCGTCATTTAAGCCCTGTCAGACTATTTCAATTACAATTAAACTTACATCATATTAAAGCCCATTAAATTTTACATTGATATAGGAGTTTGATCAAAATTGATAGAGCCGTTTTTGAGAAAATCGTAAAAATGTTCAAAACACATAGTATAAAGTGACTCTTCTGGTTAACTCATTTTGATGAAAAAGTTGCTGTAACATCTCAGGCACATATGCTTTTAAAATATTAAATTTCAGTTTTATACAACTTATTGTTTTTGCACTGTACTTACCACACACACACACACAGATCTTATTGCGGGATTTGGTTATTTGGACTCGAGGGATCCTAAAACGTGCATTTCCATTGAAAACTAGAATTTAAAAAATTTTCACGATCGCAATACTTTCCCTTACTATACATTTCATTTGTAGGTAAGTGAAAGTAAAAAATGTTTCCAAAATTATACATAACCACATGTTTTTCAAAATGCTGATTACACAAAAAAATAATATTTTATATTGAAAATTAATTTTAAAAATCAATGAAAAAATATAGAAGTATAAATTCTCTTGTAACTATGATCACTGTAGATTTTTTTCACCGCTGTTTTTTGTGATAATTGTTCCACTTCATGTAATCTCAGAATGTTCATTGTTCTGATAGCAAAATGCTTAAAATTTGACATAATTTAATAAAATTTTTATTATGGTAGTAGTTCAAACTACTAACCAAGAACTAATAAACACTATTTTTTCTTTATTGCATTGAACATACATGGGGAGCCGGTGGCTGAGTGGCTAACGCGCTATGCTATCGTCATACTAAAGGTTGTGAGTTCAAATCCCAGTTCCTGCGGGACTTTTATAAGGATGTAATTAAATGGGGATTCACTCACAGCCTTTCCCCGGGTACTTGAGACCCGTCAGCCAAATGGTGGCCACTCACAAAATTAGGCATAAGGAATGATGACCCTACACTACAAAATGCATCGAGAAGAGTGAGTGTAATCTCCCAGGAGATTACACCACGAGGCCCAGGGCCTACACGGCCTGTCGCGCCACTGGAAGAAGAAGAAGCATTGAGCATATGATATAAATGAATAGACAAAAACAAAAATATTCGATTGGATCAAATTCATTAGCATAAAAAATTAAAACATAGGTGATGTAATTTCTTTGACCATAACTGTGTATTAAAAATGTGAATTCTTCAGGTAAATTATTTTTATGGAAAGATTTTTAGAATAATATCTCTTCTAAAAAATAATAATAATAATAAATAAAATAGATAAATAATATTCTGCCATAGCCAGGATTTGAACCTGGGATTTAGAGATCAGTAGGCTAGTGGTCTACCCTGACCACACTGCTCACAATATCTCATCTAATTTTATTAAATCATTAATTGATCAATAACAAAATTTTGGATAAAATCCTTTAAATGATTAGAATTCCTGTCTACTAAAATATCAATATTGTAAAAGATACCTTGTAACATCTTTAGGAAATAAGTATCTCCATAATCTATGTATTTATTAAAGTTGAAGCAATACAACATAGTTCTGCAGAACTTCTTTCCTGATTTATTTTTAAATTTTAAATAAATATTTTTATTTTAGCTTTTTCCAATGTTTTATAACAATTTCAGTTGATAACTTGGCACCTATCACATATCTGTTCTTTTTTCAGGTATATTTGTGGTAGCTGCAAAGCGTACTCCTTTTGGTACGTATGGTGGTGCTTTTGTGAAGACAAGTGCTTTAGAACTACAGGAAGTTGCTGCTAAGGCTGCATTGGCAGCTGGAAACATAGCACCAGAAAAGATAGATCATGTTGTCATTGGACATGTTATGGCTGTGAGTAAATTTATTTTATTGTACTTACCATCACTCTTACAAATTTAATTATTATTGCTTATCCACCTGATTATTCGATTTATATCAAATTATTTTTAGTATTGTTTATTTTTGTTGCATCTAAGCTTTACTTGCTGGGAGTTAGGGCTATAAAGACTGTTTTAGAGTTTTGGCCGTGCCCCCACCCATTGGGTCAAAGCAACCAAAAATATATGGCCTTCTTTAAATATTTATACCCATTTCACATACTTACATATATATATATATATATATATATATATATATATATATATATATATATATATATATAATAATATGCTTATTTTTAAAAAATATTCTTTTAAAAAAAAAAAAATCAATCATCACAATATTTACTTCATTATTACTCAATTTACTCTGAGGGTATGATATGGGTTCTTGACAATCAGGCACACAATCTTTTATATAACTTTTTAATTATATTAATAACTTACAAAAATATGCAGGCTAACTATAATTATTCTCCATGTTCAGACAACAGCTCCTATCTCCCTCAGGTCCCCACTCAAAACTGACCTGCCAGGGACCTTTCTTCTACCTGCGCTATTACCTGGGGTGTCCCTTGCATCCAAGGGTTATGTTTACAAACAAACATTCAAATTGGAGCTGTTAATTTTTATTTTTATTCTATTTTGTATCTAATTGTTAGCCTGCCTAACATAATATTTAAATAATAAATAAATAAATAATTGTATACTTTATAAAAAAAATGGGTATATTACAATATATATATATATATATATATATATATATATATATATATATATATATATAAAATTATATTTTTTGGGTGTGGGTGTCATCAGAGATTTGAATGTGCATGATGTGTAGTAATAAAAAAAATTATTAATATGAAAATATAGAAGTATTCTGGATTTAAGTGGGATTTTTATTTCCTCCAAGTGGTATATTAGAATTTCTTGATTGCTTATATGTTAAGTGGTCTTGGATTACCACTTTTCTTCTTATGCTGTAATTTTCTGTCATGATTAAAAACTAATTCAAGTAAAGCAAAACACATTCAATGAATCGAGATACACTAAATTAGTATTCTCATGTCATCCACATTCTTATAACTAATTAATTTTTTTTCTTTTCTCTTCTAGAATACATCATCCGACGGTATCCTTCTGCCGCGACACGTCCTCTTGAGGAGTGGTATTCCCCTTGATAAGCCAGCTTTAGCCGTCAACAGGCTTTGTGGGTCTGGATTTCAGGCAGTTGTGACTGGAGCTCATGTGAGCATCATTTTCTATTTTTTTTTCAGATTTAATTCATCCTTTATTTATTTATTCTTACACTTCCTTCTCTGAAACATATCTTTTATAAAAAAATTAAATTATTTCAGAGTATATTAGTTGGAGAGTCTGAAATTGTTCTGACTGGTGGAGTGGACAATATGAGCCAAGCACCTTACGCCGTCCGTAATGTTCGGTTTGGTGCTCCTCCACTTGGTTCAAGAATAAACTTCGAAGACACATTATGGGAAGGTTTAACCGACACATATTGCAAATTTGCTATGGGTCAAACCGCTGAAAACTTGGCTGAAAAGTACAAAATTCCACGTGATGAGGTCGATGCTTTTGGTCTTCGTTCTCAACAACTGTGGAAGAAAGGTATGTTGAATTTATTTGTAGTATTGGTTTATTATTTTCAATAATGAACCTTTGTACACAAAAATCTCAATGCATAAAGAATTAAAACTCCCGACAATGCAGGAATTCCTCCTCACCCAAACTATCACTAAATTCAACAAACAAAAATTTCTCGAAACCCTTTATATGCCCACAAGATAACTTAATACGTGTTGTTAAGTTAACACCGTTATTTTTATTTAAGTTATTATTTGTTTCATATCTAAAGCTAGTTATTTTACTTTTATTATTATTTTATTTTTTGTATAGGTTTTTTATACAATTTTTTCGAAATTGGTCAAAAATAAACCAGAATAATTTATTTGTTTAAGATTAAATTTCAAAAACATTTTATAGTTTTTCTATATAGACTCTTTTCACATTTTCATTTTTTCACACAGAGGATGTGTCTTGAACCAATTGTTCACAGACTCCTCTACGCTATCATTGCTTTCAAAATTATGTCCGCCAAGTGCTTCTGATTTTTTAGCATTCCCATTCTGTGGAGATATTACTAGCAAAACTCTTTGGAATGGTTACACTTGTTTTTGGGTGTTAGTGGACTGTATGTGATGGAAAGAATGAAGAGAAATTATTGTGTTGATTATTGTTATAATAATGAATTTTAATGAACAATTATTACAATATCTATTACATACTGTTAGGTGGACAGTTTATCACTTATTATTTTCTTTCTTCTTTCGTCCTCTCCCTCTCCACGTCTCCTCTGCCATGGCAGTGCCTACTGTCTACTCCTCCATGCTTGGCTAATAAAACTCACAATAAAAAACTGTCTTTAAGTTGGACCTGGATTTATTAGACATGTCCTCAACCTGCACAAAGGTGGACTTATTAGACCTGTCCTCTACATGCACAGGACGGCTGTTAAAACTAGTTTTTTTTAGTTCTATTGTCCTACCAGAGATGGCAGCACTAGAGTAATGGGTACAATCACTTCATTAAACAGCTTCCTTCAAAGCCCCAAAGAGGTGGAAGCCACAGAGGAATAAATCTGGGCTGTAGGGAGGGTGTTCGTTTTCCAATGCAATTGGTTTCATTTCTCTTGAGTCAGTAGTGCGGCAATGTGAGGTCTCTGACTGACTGTTTGCGTCTTTTGTTCCTATAGGCAGCTTTAGCGTTATCTAGCTGCTAACATTGATAAGTAGCATTGCCAGTTCGACACTCATGGATAAAATCTACAGCAATATTTTTTTCCAGTCAAAATAGACAGTGGCAAGGATGAAAGTGCGAGGTTTAATTTTCATAGGGGTAGATTCCTCCTTCTTTCTTTTCCTTCTTCTCTACCTTTCCTTTTCGGTCCTGTTTTGATCGATTGGCAAAAGCCGAGCAACCCATCTCGAAGCCCAGGTGCCGATCACGATGTGTATGTTCTCTTTTGTCACACTTGTCTTAAATTCAACCCTTCATTAAATTTATTATTATTATTGTAAATATTTTCAAGCTTTTACTTTTTGGACAAATTATTGCCTGTTATTAATAAATATATCTCTGTTATCAGCTCATGATGAGGGAAGGTTTAAAGAAGAACTTGCTCCAGTAACTGTCACCGTCAAGCGAAAGCAAGTCCAAGTGGAAGTCGATGAACACCCCAGGCCTCAGACAACCATCGAGGGACTGAAGAAACTGCAAGCTGTCTTCAAAAAAGATGGTGTTGTCACTGCTGGCACATCATCAGTAAGTAATATTCATTTGTTCAGTTTATGTATAAATGGTTGAATTAACAATTTTAAATTATTAAATTAAATTAATAATTATTTTATTATTAAAACCATCTTCCCCTTCTTAATTTATGAGATAATGGTTCCAACCTTTATTAGCGACCAATCATACATAAGCTTATATTTAATCATTAGCTTAGATATAATCTAAATATCTCATATCTAAAGCAATTTATTCATATGATTGCAGCTTTCACCTCATACTATAAAAATCTGGTGCGGGCAACACACGACTTTCACTTACCTCCATTTTTAAAATCAATGAAAGAATTTCCAAATACAGTTAGAGATAAAAATACGTGAAACTATTGAAGAATTAATTAAATTGAATTTATATAGAAAAAAGTGTTTTATTAAAAAATCTATTTTATTATTATCTAAAATAATCAGTTTTATCTGCTTTTCATCTCTCTTTATTAACTTTTACAAGTGTGTGCATTAGATAATATTTATCCTAAAATCTTTAGCTTTCCAACAGTATATTACTGTTGCTATGTTCAAAATCATAATATTGCATTAAAAAAATATTTTTTCAGTTTTATCCTTTAGTTAGATATCAAATTCATTCAACTTATATATTTATGTGTTTTTCATCAGTGGTAACAAGATAATATAGTTATTTTTATAAAATCAACGAAATTAAAGGTACTTTAGAGGAAAAATTGTAAAATATCGGCATTTAAGCCCTGTCAGACCATTTTAATCAGATTGAAAACTACATGATATTAAAGCCCATTAAATTTTACATTGATATAGCAAGTTTAATCAAAATTGTCGGAACGGTTTTCGAGAAAGTGAAAAAAAGGTGCAAAATGCATGGTATAAAGTGGCTCTTCTGGTTAGCTCATTTTGATGAAAAAGATTTTGTAACTTCTTGGGCGTATATTTGTCTTAAATATGAAATTTCAGTTTCATAGGACTTACCGTTTCTGCCCGGGAGTTACCACACACAGACCTTTTTGCGGGACTTGGTTGTTTGGTTGGTTGTTGTCCAAACTCAGGGGACTCTAAAATGTGTATTCCCGTTGAAAGCAGGAATTCGAAAATTTTCACGATCTCAATACTTTTCCTTACTATATATAGTAAGTGAAAATAATATGTCAATGGAAAAATTATTTTTAATATGACATTGGCTTCAAATACACCTGAATAAATACCATCCTGAATAGAGGCATAGAAACACTAGTTGTTTTAGTTTATATTAAAATATAATTTCATTGTGTATAACTTATAAATTATATGTTTTAGGGTATTTGTGACGGAGCTGGAGCGGTGATCCTGGCCAGTGAGAAAGCCGTTAAAGAAAACAACCTGAAACCGCTGGCGAGGGTGGTTGCTAGCACAGTCATTGGTGTTGACCCTAGCATCATGGGAATCGGTCCAGCTCCTGCCATTGCTAATCTTTTGAAAGCTGCCGGAAAAACCTTGAATGATATTGACATCATTGAGGTAAGGCTCTGATTTTATTTTTGCATTGTGCATTTTCTGTTCAACCTAAAAACAACCTATAAGAAATTGTTTACATTATGCTTGGTGTTTCAAATATTTTTCTGTACTTTAGCATTTTGTAAGATTTAAGTTTGACTGCGAATAGCTTCTTTTTTTTTTTTTCAAGATGAGTTGGATGTTGTTGATAATAACTTTATTAAAAATAAAATATATAAATACTATGGGGATAGATCCCTTAAGGGTCTAATTTTACATCTTGCATTTATGTATGCGGTTGTCCATCTCCTCATGATAACTAAACAAGTTCCCTGCAGAAACTTTATTAGACTTATTTAAAATAACTTGAGTTATCTTAAACCTTAAAATGTATGAATTTATATTGTAATTTTTTTTTTTTGTTTATTATTATTATTATTTGTTTGGGACATCTAAGGACCCCGGTGCTTGTGTTACAGCTGGTGTCTTCCACTTCTGGTGTTATTGATTGATTATAGGGCAGTTGCTTTTCTGCTGATACCTTTAACTTTTCTGATGGACCAATACTCTTTCATTTTCTTGCTGAACTCTAAATTACATTCCTCTGACCATTTTTTGGACACACTTCTGTTATGGACATCAGGAAGAAAGGTCTTGTTTGAATGGTGAGGCGATAGCGACTTCTGTCATTGATGCTATCTTGCTCAATATTAACTTCTGCAAGATCCTTCTCAATTTGTTTGATCCACTGGAATCCAGTGGCTTTTCCCTTGATGACAACACAGAAGATCTTCTTTATTTATTTAGCGTCCCTTTATGCTGCTGTGGCTAATCGGACGATGCAACAGTGGGAATCCTAAATGTTGCCTATCCAGGTTTAATTAGGATAGGGATCTTTAGCGAGTACCTGACATTGCGCAGGCTCGGACCACCTTTTAACGTCTCCTCTGAAGGACGGCATAACTAAGGATTTTTCACTCCCATTAAAAAATCCTAGGGCCACCTTCGGGTTTGAACCCGTGACCTTTGGCATAGGAGGCTGTTATGCTAGCCACCCAGCTACAAGTGATCCCTCTAAAAATTATAATGTAAACAATACTTTTCTTTACTATATATTTCAAACATAAGTATGTAAAAGGTCGATGAATCTTATTGTATTTAATTATATTTATATATCTATGGTTTGCTGCCATTTATTTTCTCATTTTTTACTGAAACAAATAAACTATTTAATTTATACAAAAATCATAAATTGCTTATTTATATTTAAAGATTAAAATAACATTTTATGTTAAAATTCAAACTTAATAAAGTCGGATTATAATTAGGAAAATCTGACTCAGAACCTCTATAATATATATCCATATACTACTTGTTACTGAGATTGTTTAATATTTAATATAATATTGCAGGGATAAATAATTGGTTGAATATTAAATAGTTGGCTGTAAATAAATCTTTAAAAGTAACTAGTTTTTATTATTTCTTTTTAATCATTTATTGACACCACCCAAACCATCTCAACAATTACTCTTTTTGGTGTTTGTAAATACAGCTAGAAGACTGTTATTTGATATATTTTTATTTTGCAGATCAATGAAGCCTTCGGAGCACAGACATTGGCCTGCGCCAAGGAGCTGAAGTTGGACCTGAACAAGCTGAACCCCGACGGAGGTGCAATTGCTCTTGGTCATCCTCTTGGAGCGTCAGGTGCAAGGATCACTGCCCATCTTGTTCATGAACTAAGGTAACAAAAACATAACTGCTCTTTCTTTTTGTTTTCAGTACCACTTAGTATACCATGTTTTTTAAACCTCTTTAGAATTTTCTTGTAAACAGGTCTAAGAATTTTGATTAAACTCATTATATAAATGTTTAATTAAATGCTATATAATGAAATAATAATAATAAGGTTTTTTGGCATTGATAATTTTGGCAAAAGCCTCTTCTATGGTCAAAAATTTTATTGCAGTAAAGTATAGCAAAGCGAAATGAAAAGAGAGCTAAAATGATTCCTTCTTTTGAAATAAAGAAAAATAGGTGCTTTTTTTTTCTAACATAAGTTCTATAGTGTCAGTAGAACTTAAAAACAAAACAGTCTTTTTAAAATAAAAAAAAATAAACTTACAAAATATTTTGGATATATTTTTCCACCTTTCTCTATCCCGAGCAATATGCCACCAGTTGTCGTGCCTTAAACTTATCTTTTTAATAAATTTTTTTTTTGAAAATTTATGTTTCCATGGCAACTAAAGAACATTTCAATAGAAACTAATTCTACTTATTCACTTAAAAGTTTGTGAAATATTAATGAAACACTAAATTTTTTAATGTACAAATGATTACATCAGTCCTATTATTTCTGAGTATTTGAGGAAAAAAATTTCCATAATTACTATAAAAAGCAAAAGTGGCAATATTGTCTTATTTAACATTACAGATAAAATATCTATTAATCAAAATAATTAACAGAATCCCTTAAATGTTGGTTAATAAATAGTTTTCACTTTATTTTAAACATTTTTTAATGCCGCCCAAATCATCTTATCCTTCATATTTATCATATGAGTATAGCAAAGCAAAATAAAAAGAGAGCTAAAATTATTGCTTCTTTTGAAATAAAGAAGATGCTTTTTTTTTTTCTAACATAAGTTCTATAGTGTCAGTAGAACTTAAAAACAAAACAGTCTTTTTAAAATAATAAAAAAATAAACTTACAAAATATTTTGGACATATTTTACCACCTTTCTCTATCCCTAGCAATATGCCACTAGTTGTCGTGCCTTAAACTCAACTTTTTATCAAAAATTTTTTTGAAAATTTATGTTTCCATGGCAACTAAAGAACATTTCAATAGAAACTAATTCTGATTATTCACTTAAAAGTTTGTGAAATATTAATGAAACACTAAATTTTTTAATATACAAATGATTACATCAGTCCTATTATTTCTGAGTATTTGAGGAAAAAAATTTCCATAATTACTATAAAAAGCAAAAGTGGCAATATTGTCTTATTTAACAGTAAAGATAAAACATCTATTAATCAAAATAATTAACAGAAGCCCTTAAATTTTGGTTAATAAATAGTTTTCACTTTTTTCTAAACATTTTTTAATGCCATCCAAATCATCTTATCCTTCAGATTTATCATATGATCAACCAATTGATATTTAATATACTTCAAAATCCCTAAATATTTCTAATTTCATTCATAAATTTTAATCTCTTATTTTACTTTAAAACTCTCAAGTAATGGGGTATATAAAAAAAATGACAAATTTTCAACCCAATATTTGTATTATTATTTCTTTGATATAAAATACAATTAATACTCAAAATATAGGCCATTGTTGTCCAGTGTCATTAGCTATCTAATAGCCAATTGCTCGATCCCACGCTGATACCATTCTTTGTAATGGCTGTCAAAGAACTCTTGGAATGCAATTTAAACTTATGCAAAATCATTAGAAGTTTAATGGGATTAAATAAGCTTAAAGAATGCTATTATGGAATTATTCAGTATTGGTATTGAATAGGATTAGAACATTTACAGTAATTTTTTTTTTTTTTTTACATCCCATTATTATAATTAAATTTTTCATCACTAAATTTCATGATGAAATGTTTTACTTAGTTGTTATTAATGTTAATTTTCTGAACGCAGGAGGAGGAAGGCCAAGTACGGAATTGGTTCAGCCTGTATCGGAGGTGGTCAAGGAATCGCCGTGCTCTTGGAGAGCTGTTAAAGAAGGGAAAGGATAAAATATCGACTGATGATAATTTTTTTTTATAGTAAATCTAACATGAAATGTAAATTTTACCTGATTTCTTTAAGGCAGAGATATATATTTTTGGAACATTTTCTACTTTATAGTTTGTATATTTTATATAAAATTTAAATATTTATATTGTTCATTGTTATAAAGATTATTTTTAACATTTAAAAATGTTGTCTTATTTATATTTTACCTTATTCCTTGATCAGATATATTATTAGAAGAAAATCTTTTCTGATTCCTCATATTTACCAGAAAATTAATATTATGTATAATTGTTGAAATGAAATTAAGTCTCCCTACAAACAATGCACATACTATGTATCTTTAGTCAAGCTTCATTTAAGTGAATAATCAATTTGATAACAACTATTACATTTTATGGTTTGTATAAAGATACAAAAGTACAACTGAAAATTAAAATTAGATACATATTTAAATTTATCCTGAAATTTGCTAGGTAACTGTTATTTATATATTTATTAATATATATACAGAAAATTGATGATTGAGGAGATGGAGAAATAAATTCTCTTTGAAAGAGGTAAAGGAGACAGCTTGATAAATAGAAGTAGATAAGGAATTTCAAAATAAGATGGCATGGATCGTAGTGTTGTAAAAAGTAATGCATAAATCAGAGAATTAGATCTTGTATTTATGGTATGAATGAATGGTAAAGAATGGTGTTAGAAAGGTTTTCTATTACTTAGTGATTACAAAAAAAAATACTCCATGTAATTTGGATGAAACCACTATTGATTGATGTGTACCAGAGTGATACTTAAGAATGTCTAGGGAGACTATATTGTACCTGAAAGCTTTTAAATGTCTTATTTTTTTTAATTCATTAATAAATGCTCTAATGGACAGCCTGCTAGATGAAACCAGCAACATCCACATTACTAAATATGATTTCCTGTACATGCAAAGAGCAATGCAGCTGGAAAAAAGTGGACTTCAATGTTCTATTGTCTGTCTTTATTGCAGATTCGAATTCAGCAATAATAGACCAAATATTAAATATAACATGGAAGAAGACGAGTTTGACGCCCAAATGATACATTATACACATCAAATACATTTGAGACTAAAAAAAACAACTAACAAAAATGTTTTATATTTCATTTAAAGCTGTTCGTGTATCATTAAAATGTTTTTTTAATCAATTAAAATAGAGTAATATATTGGAAATTTGTTCTTATTAGTTGAAAAAACGCTTTTTTTCCCCCTGGAATATACACAATAATGATTTTAAGATAATATTACGTTTAGAAGATTTAATTAAAACAGAGTATTATATTTTTTATTTAACAAAGCACTTTCAGTACAAACGTTATTTCAACATTTCTTGTTAGTTTGATTAGGAGTAATTAAAAATGTTATACATCTAACTTGTTGGAAATTTAATGATATACAAGATTGTTTCTTATGTATTTTTTAATAAATTTCACACCAAAATAGTTATTGAAGTGAAACCACCGACTTTTCTGACATTTTGTTAAGGTAGATTTCGGGCTGAATAAATTCTTCCATAAATACTCAATTTTTTTATTCATCAGCATTGACATTTCGGGATATTCTCCCATCTTCAGAAGTCTACAAAGTAAATTAAGCGATTACCATTACATTAAAAATACTAAACTGAAGTGAATGGTTTAAATTTTTTTTTAGAAATTAGGTGTCTATTGATAACAAAAATTAAAACTATTAACAACAAATTTAAAAACAGAAGGAGGCATTAAAAGCAAAAATTAACAATGTTACATAGTACTAAGTTAAATAAATATTATAAAATTACCTAGTTATATATTCAGAAACTCCCAGCATTTTCACTAATACACACATTCAGCTAGGTAAATTAGTAAAAATGAAGTCAATATTTAAAAACATCAGATCTGAGCAAGAGTATTGCTCAGATTTTTGTCCTCAACTGGATTAAGGATTAGACCATTTATTGATATAATGACATTTTGTGTTTTTTTGACAATTTGGCCAGTATTGATGAACATGTATCTCAGTAAGTGTTTCGAATTTTCCAACATGTTACATACCAAACATGTAGGCAATTTATGGTTCTTTAAAATTGCAAACGACAAAGTTTGATCTAAAATGTCCAGGAAGAGTTTTAGAAGGAAAAATCTGAAAAAAAGTGCTTTTTTAGTTTTTTTCAAGATGGCGGAAAACGCACAAGAGTGAAAAGTGTGAAAACTTGTTTTTTTAATAAGGGGAGCAGTACAAACAATCGTGCCTAAAAATTAAATTCACCACACCTTTTTCCACCCAACCCCCTTTTATCATTTAATTATACTGCGCTATTATTGATTTCAACTGAAATTAACAAATCTGCATGGGAATCTTCGTGAATTGAATAGACAGGATGTGGCTGAATAGATGGGATTTATATGTTGATGTTATATTTGTAGTTGGTTGTTATTAAAGCTGTATTTTTTAATTATTATCAATTTAACGTTGTTTAATATACTGCAATTGTTGAAAATCAGGTATAGCATTGTTACTGAAATTTCTTTCAATTTTGTGAGGAATTCAGCAAGGTGAGCATAAACAATGCTTAATCGTTTATCTATTTCGCTGTTCTATTCTTATAATTATCCTTACTTCCAGGTCCGTGGAAGTTTCTCCTTACCTTACTAGGGATCTATACTTCCGATAAAGATAAAAACAGGTCTGTTCCCTCCAACTTGTTAAGCCTGCTGCACATTTTTATGCAATACTTTAGTGTTTGGATGAATGAGTGCAAAAGATTATTTGGCGACAACGATTTTGTGATATTTTATTGTCTATAATTATTTTGTTAGCGCTTTTTATTTATTTATATATTTTTTTTTTTTTTTTTTACTGAAACGGTTGTGGAACTGTATCGGGTATTGGAACGGGAAAAATCGGTAACGACACATCCCTATCTCCCAGCCACAGGTTCTAAAGGGATTATTTCTCTGTTTCAGCATTCAGAAAATATAGACCTATTCCATAACTGAGGGACTCGGGCGTAAAAGGTGGTATCTGCAATCTTCGTGATACTAAATTCCTGACAACATAGGATTCCTTAGATCTTGGTGGCCGATGGAGTTTAAACCTCATTTTAGTCTCCTTAAACTCGTCCAGCGCCGATTCGAATGTGACAGGCTTGTTTAAATTAATTCTTTCATAGTATTCCTAAGGATTATCTATTGGACAACACGTGCTATTTACCGCAATGAGAGGAATAAAAAACTTTGAAACACCGGGTTCCTTACAATTTATTTCAGGGTTCGTTGAAGGATCCTTGGATAAATCTTTTTTTAATCGAAATTTCAAGTTGGAACAACAATTAGTGACTTCTCAGGGGTCGCCCTGGGTTAGTGGTTAGCATAACAGCATGCTATGCTCAAGGCCACAGGTTCAAACATGGTAGATGGCTCTTGTTTTGTTTTTTGTGGAAGTGAAACATCGTTAGTTATGCTGTTCTTCGGAGGGGGCGTAAGAAGGCGGTCTCGAGTATGTGCGATGTCAGGTACTCGTTCAAGATTCCTATCTTAATTTAACCTGGATATTAAAAATTTAAGGCTCCCAAAGTTGCATCTTTCGATTACCCATACCAGTTAAATGAATAAACAACAAGTGACTATTGATCGAAGGCAAAACCCTGTAACTAAACGAATATTTAAACATTGTAAAAGTTTGATTGCCACCTTTTACAAAAAGATGCCTTAATTATCAAATCAAGTTAAAGAAACAAAGGCTTTCTGCACTAACTTAATTAGCTCTTTCTCCTTTGTGAAAACGCCTTTAAAATTAGGTTGTAGATTGCTTACATATACTAAACGAAACCTAAAACTATGATATGACGTAGTAAAAGAAAGTGGAGTGACTGCCAACCAATCCCTAACCGTTCCTCTTTGGCAAAAGTTAGTTTCCTTCCCGAAGGTTACCTCACGTGGTTGTTATTGTGCCTGAAGTGTGACTTAATTTTTGAAAAAATTCAAAATGAAAAATAAACCCCATCGTCATAAGGAAAGCAATGTATTTAAAGTAAGTACTTTATTATTGCTCCTATTAGTTGTCATTTAGTTGAAATTATGTGAATTTCATTGAACTATCATGGACTTGCATTCTTGAACAAATTACTCCCAGTTTCATTTGATGTAGTTATTGAATTTTTAGTTTTTATATTAATTTTAAAATTGAAATAAACGTATATTCTGAACAATAAAAGTGTTATTGGATATTTCTGGTATATCTTTATCAGAATAATATTACAAAGTCTCTAAATACTTCATAATTTTTGTTCGAATAAAGACCAATTAGTCAAAACATATTGAATTACTTACAGTCTTTGTAAAGTCTTTAGGGACTAATTGGTGTGAACTTAATTATGTGACAATATCTTCTATTCAGAGTATCTTTATAATAATTAAAAAGTAGGAAGAAAAAAATAAACTGGTCAATTTGAAACCAGAAAACGCGTATCAACTGTTGCTCACCAAACTAGAAACTATTTGTACTAGTGAACTTACTGCAATCCAAGAAACTTGGTTTTTACCTGAGGACCATCTGTCTGAGGAAATACAAGATAACTTCATTTAAGACAATTATGTACTGAGTTTGTTTAGTATTAAAATGTCTTAATTCTTACCCCTAAGTTATTTTTGGGATACAATATATTCAAAACTGTGCTCTAACTACATATACTCTATTTGCTTTTTGCACAGAGCGGGGTAGCTCAATGAGTAGGGCATTTTACTATTAATTTGGGTTCAAGCTTTGCTGTGGCGATTAATTAAAGGTAGAATTTGAAAACTGTCTCTTCGAACAGATCTCTGAATTTATATTTCTTGGCTCACAAGTCACATGCCACAATGCCATCGGAACATAGATCAATAGAAGGATGTGGGCCATAAACAGATGTTACTTTGGATTGAGGCAACATCTGTCAAGCAGGTCAGTGAGCAGGAAAACATGAGTTGCTCTGTGCAAAACATTGATTTGCCTAGTCCTTACATGGAAGGAAGACATGGACCATGGCCAAGAAGATGTTTTAGAGGTTGGGCACATGTGAGCGAAGGATAATCAGAATGATTTTTGGTCTGGTGTTGGTTGGTGGAGGGTGGAGGAGAAGGAAATATGAACAAAATGATCGATTCATGAGCAAAGGCACGGTTTAGAGCTATATAGAATACAACTTAATAAACAATAACTCTTAAAACTAGTGTAGTTATTTAGCTCGATAATATCGCTATATAATCTCATATTTGTATTTATCTTTTTCAGTTCATTCCCTTTTCTGAAAGGATTGGTAAAGTGAAAATTGATGTTGTTCATCAAATCAAGCACAAATACGAACTAGATACAGGCCAGACTACTACCCACTTATATCAAGCTTATGAAAAATGGATTTCATTGAACAGTTCTGAAAGCTTCACTGAACTGCGTCAGGACATCACTTATGACATTAAGATCTTACCTCAACTCTTAGCTCGAAAGGAGGAACTGGTGAATATTCTAGAAAAGCATCTCGCTGCAAAAAATCCTCTAAATTTACAGCCTGTATTAGAGTAAGTCAATATTATTGTATTATAATTTTCAACTTCTTTTTTTTATGCCATAATTAACTCAATTTTGTTTCTTTTTCAGGTTTGTCGTTGCCCTAGCTAATGATCTGAGGCAGGAATTTTACCCTTATTTCTCTTCAATTTACAAGCTCTTAGTAAACTTACTCAATTCAAAAGATGTAGACCAGCTAGAATCAGTCTTCCAATGCCTCGCATTCCTTTTCAAATTATTATGGAGGTACCTGATAACCGAGTTGCCGTCTGTCTTTGAATCTCTGATTCCACTTCTCGATAAGTCAAAACCGACTTACATTAATAACTTTGCCGCTCAGAGTTTTGCTTTTGTGGCGAGGAAAGTTAAAGACGACTCTAAACTCATTAAGTTGATTGTTCGTACTCTAAAAGAGAAACCTGAAGTAAGTAGCAATTAGTTCTTAATTATTTTGTGAATATTAATTATTTAACTATTATATGTTTATATATGTTTCTAATGTATAATATTTAATTACATTAACTTATAAATAAATTGTAATTATTTAACCAGAGAGCTAGTGCTGTGTGGCTTGCACGCTAGTCTACCATGCCAAAGGTTGTGAGTTCAAATCCGAGTCCCGAGAGGACTTTTTAAAGCATATCATTAAAAAAGGAATCTATCATAGCCTCTCTACTGGATATTATCAACCGACTGATGGACACTCACAAAAAGTAGGCATAGGGAGTGATAACATATCATCGAGAGGGGGACGGGATGGCTGAGTGGATTAGCGTGCGTTCCCTAGCAAACACAGGACCAAAATTTGAAACCAAAGTAATTACGAGTTAGAGTCTCAGTTCTGAGGGGCTTTTACCTCAGCATTTACTCCCCAACCTCACCCCCTGGTCTGAGAAACCCCGTACAGCCTTTAAAGGCGAGGTAGGGGTGGACAAAAAAAAAACTTACAAAATATGATTTATGAACCTTTCTCATATTTAATGTGTTTTTCTATTGTTGTATTGTGACTTTTTGTTAACTCTCATGTTTAAAGTATGTTTTTTCTAAATCTAAAATTATTTTTCTCTTTTCTATAGCTATTTTATCTAAGGTCACTGAAAATCAAATCTGTAATTTGTTTTTTACCTCAAAGTAATTTTTGCAAGTTTATATTACATTATAAACTGGTTGTTATTGTTTATTTTTATGAATTAATTTGTTTCGCCTTGTTTAATTATTAATTATTATTTTTGGTACTTCTCTAGGCCGTTGAGGGATGCGGAAGACTGATGTTCGAGATAGTCCACGGAGTGCAGGGCCAGTGGCACAGCTGCGGAGAGAAGATATTCACCAGCCTCATCACAGCGCTTCGAGAGCCATCTTATCCTCACGGCATCCTCTGCGACCTCCTGTCACATACGTTGGCTCATCTTGTCTCCTTCCTCTCTGTCAGAGAACATGTTCTACTTCTTTGGAAGATTCTTCAGGTTTTTATTCCATATTAATTGAGTTTGTTTGTGTTTTATTCAATTTTTGTGAATTAATACATATGATTTTAATTATTAAAATTTATAGTGCTCTAAACTAATGCGAGATGGCTAGCTGTTAAATATATTAGTTTGGTAGATTCAGCAAATGTTAAAAGGGTTTTTCACATTGAAGAGTCTATCTTTAGGTCCATTTTTTGTTTTACCTAAACTTTGCAAACCTTTATCTAGTCAGTTGTTATTAGAAGTCAGTTGTTTAACATGCTATAAACATAATAAAAAATATATATCAGTAACATTATAAATAAAAAAAAAAAATAGAATGGATAAACTAAATACTATATACAATAAATAATCATTAGTAAATTAGAGGCTGTTATACTACTTGACAACTTTTGTTAAAAAATTCACAAAGTTTTGGCTGATACGCTATCTTCAAGTGCAAAACAATTTTTTATCTGAAAGGAAATAATTATAATTTCTTTAATATAATTATTCTAAATATGCTCTCAGAATACAAAACATTTACATAATAAAAGAAAAATTGTTTAATTATATACAAATATAAATTGTTAATAATAAAATCTTATAAAGTTATAATCTATGATTAGATCAAGTCAATATAACCATGCTCAACAATGTTTTTGCCAGTATTAATAATAATATTTAAGCTTGAAGGTATTATGCATATTTTAAAATTAAATTAGAAGTTAGTAGTTCGTAGTTTTATATTTGTTTTAAAACCAGTATAACAACTTTATAAAATTAAGATATTTTTATTTAAGAAATATTTACTCTTATTTATATACATTTTCCCAATGAGTTATCAACTTTTTAATTCTAAAGCTGAAAAATTCTATGTTTAGTAATAAATAAAGTCAGAAAATGCATTTTTGACCTGTGATTTATTTTCACAAATTTTACCTTTAAAGAAGTTATACTGATTTTTGAACAGATAGAAATCTGTTTGAGAAAAGTCTGGTGAATATGGTGGGTGTGGAATGTAGACTATGGAGCATAGCAGGTTTCTACACTGTCTCTCATGAAACCTGAAGTCTGGCATTGTCGTATAAGAGTATAGCTATTTCCCAATTGTGCAATGCAGATTGTTTTTTTCACAAATTTTTGATGCTTTATGTCAATATCACTACAGAACAATATGGTGGTTTCAACTCTCGAAATAAATAATTCCTGCCATTGATCACCATATAGAATAGAAACCAATAATTTTATTATATTACAACACCCTGTACGAAGGCTGTGGTATTTTATTTTAACCATACATGGAAGGTGAAACTCATTAAAAAGATTACTTGAAAATCCCCATCATCCACAGTCATATTTGATGTCATACTAAACAAAATGTGATCAATTGGAGTGATAATAATATATTATGCAAAATGAGAGATTTAATAACATCTCATTATAATCTGACATATACTAAATTATTAAAATAAGTTCATTAATCCCACTTTGAATTCCTGAAATAATTAATTTCATCATTATAATTAACTAAATATATGTACAAGTTATACTTTTAAACCCTCTCCTTTTATGATTCATTACTTTTTTTATTTTTCAGAATACATTGTCAGATTTCTGCAAGGAGTTACAGGAAGATCCAAGCGACAGGAACGTCGCCAATGCTGAACAGGCGCTATGTATGATTCAGCAAGCGGTGGAATACAAGAAATGTTCAGCGCTAATAGAACCCGCACCGTTATTAAAACAGCTACTTGAACTGATTCCAATGGAAAAGATTACAGAAAATATCTGTTTCATTATTTCTTATATATTGTTGAATGCCTCAAAATTACCACAAGAGTTATCAAGCAGTACTGTGATAGGGGTAAGGATTGTTATCTTTTATATTATTGTAGTTAATTCAGGTTAATGTTTAATAAATTCATCATATGCATATGATTATATATTAAGAGAGTGGAGTGGTCATTATAAAGTGGGTGCCCGAAATTCGGGGAAAAATTTCAGCTGAGTATGATTTTTCTAGAAAGAGTACCAATTTCTACATTTACATCCAAAATCCCTTTATGGATTGATAGTGGTACAGATTTTTTTTTTTTTTTAAATTGTCTTTTTTTCATCAATATCAACTATTGAGGTTATCAATATAATAATTACAGTAACGATAGATAATTTCATTACTTATGATTTGGCTTCCTAAGTACTAGGGTGTCCCTAAAGTTTCTTCCGCGTCACGCAATAAGTGAATCTAATTGGCTATGTTTATGTAAACATGCAGGCTTATCTTTTAGCCGTTTATGGCATCGTTTTCAGTCGTCCCTGAGCTCTTTCAGAGTATGTTTCATTGGTGACAAAGTCTCTTTTAAAAAATTTTCTACACCATTCAATATGGATAGCCATAAGAAGCATTTACGGCATGTTATGCTTCATTGCTTTAAAAAAGGCAATAGGGCAAGGACACTGCTGACGAAATTTGCACCATTTACGGGAGTGGTGCTACGACTATTAAGACTGTCCACAATTGGTTGAAGGACTTTAGAGCTGGCAATTTCAAGTTGAAAGATGAAGACTGCAGCAACAACTGATATGGACATTATCAAGACTGTGCTCCTTGTGTGACTGTGAAAATCCCTGATGAGCATGAGATAGTGGATGCCACTAACATTCCCAAAAGAACGGTACATAAGCATTTAATCAAGATGGGATTGCGAATCGATATGAAGTTTGGGTTTTACACATTATGAACCACGTCTCTACATGTGATTTGCTTCTTCAGCGAGCCACACAAAAGAAATCCTTTCTTAAAGAGTCTTGTCACTGGAGACGAGACCTGGATTTCGGATCAAAACCTGCATCAAAAACGCACTGGGTCTAAAGAAAATAGACCTTCAACTGCCTGAACTTTATCTGAAGAAGGTTGTTTTGGTGTGACTGAAAGGATGTACTGTACTACGAGCTCCTTCCTTAAGGTTATATGATCAATGCTGAAAAATATTGCAATCAACTGGATCAACTAAAAGCCGCCATAGCAGAAAAATGGCCAGAATTGGCAAATCATCAAGGTGTGGTATTCCATCACGACAACGTATGACCGCTTATTGCGTTGACTATAAGGCAAAAATTATTAGAGTTTGATTGGGACGTTCTCTACCCTCCATACACCCAAGGTATATATATATATATATATATATATATATATATATATATATATATATATATATATATATATATATATATATATATATATATATATCGCTCCATCCTATTATTAATATCATGTATTCATTTCATTATGTTCTTCTCCTTATAAGCAAAATCAAAACCCATCTAAATGAATATTTTGAAAGCAAGTCTCAACAATTTTGAAACAAGGGCATAATGAGGCTTCTTGAGAGATGGATGAGAACAGAATGGTTCATATATAACATAATAAATCAACCTTAAACAACAAATATGGTGTATTCATTTCACATCAAAAAAAGGGAAGAAACTTATGGGACACACTAATGTTTACATTAAAATTAGGATTGCTTAAAAAGCAGTTTGTTAAATCCATATCAATTTACAACCTCAAGTTTTATATTATTTTAAATATTGGTTAAATTGAGCAACTGTTTTTTTCAAACCCTGTCATTCAAAACTTACAATATCCTGTAATGTAATATCTCCGAATAAGAAATATTAAAAAAAAAAAAAAAATGTGTCTATTCGTGTCACCTTTTTAACTTATAATACACTATTTCAATGAAGCAAACATGATTACTTCATGAGTTGTGATGGGTTTTGGTATGTAATACTGAAAAAAGGAAGAAAAAAATATTTTATGTATATACAATATAAAAATCGTAATATGCTGAAATGTATCTTATAGCTGAAAAATCAAATTGTACTTGTTATGAAAGTCATCATCTATCTAGAAGGTTTCAGTCACATTTTTTTTTTTTTTTTTTTAATTATAAATGCAAAAGTAATTTTTTTCATTAATTTAAGTTTTAATAAAATAGCTTTTTGCGTGCTAATCTAGATAAATAAACCTTCTAATGTCAATAAACCTTGATAAGTTATCTTATTATTATTAAATATATTATATTATTATGTAGCTTATTATTGGAGTATTTAATATCTTTATGTTTTATTATTATTTGTAGAAAAATAATAATTCTTACTGTTATTATTATTATGCTAACTCTCCCATTTTTCGTTCTGTACTTCATTCAATTCGTATTTAAAAATTAATAATTAGAGCATCATAGTATTTAGTCAGTTGTGATAATTAAGATTAGTTTACCCTATGACTGTACTTGATATATCAAATTTTGTAATATTTTGTTTTTAACTTTAGATTATTATTTATTTATATTATCACGTTATTTTTAAGATTACTATTTACTTTATTCATTATTAGAATAGATTTATTTATTATTAATTATTATTTTTGTCGTAGGCACTAGGTAGCCTAGAGGGAAAGGCTCTGCTTGAATTTGTCCTCCAAATCAGAACTTATGCTGGATTTGAAGGTGTTGTACTTCCACGGGTGCTAAATTATTGCGTTGAAAATGTGGATCCACAAGTAGTTTTGCAGTATCTCGCTCGACTTGTCATGAGTAAGGCGCCTCCAGCAGAGGACAGTCGCCAGCTCCTCGTCTACCATCCTTACTCCATTAACTTTTCTTCTATCAGGTAATTATTTTCTATCTCTATGGATCCTGTTAGTTAGTTTTCATGTTTAGCTGTAGGAAAGTCCTTGTTACCATATTTGAATGAGTCCTTTGTGATGGTAACATGGTTATAATATTTCATAACATCATGGTAACTATATCTATTACTGTAATGAAAATATTTAGAGTAATATTTTATTAAATCAGTTTATCTAAGTTAAAGAGCTTGATGAAAAATAGTTTAATTTTTATTAAAACATTAATAATATGTTATATAGTTATTTTTTTTAAACTTATGAATAAATTCACGATTATTTTGAAAATGTTTGTTTGTTAAAATTTAAATTAATTGAACAGAAATAAAAAAATCTTGTTCCTGGAACACACCACTTTCATTTACCTCACTAGTTAAGGTAAATTTTTGCATTTTTTTAGACAATTAAAATTGAAAAAAATATTTCTGTTGTTTCAATGGAAACATTGAATTTAGATTGAATAATATAACAAGAATCTGAAGTTTTTATCTAAATCACCAGTAAAAAAACTCTGCAATCTTATTTTACCACCCAAAAATAAATAAAACAGCCTCCTCTGACTCCAAAGTCAATAGTGAGGAAGCAAATTACTTATAGCTTGTAGAAACATTTTACTTTCACTTACCTATATATAAAATATATAGTAAGGGTATTGCAGTCATGAAAAGTTTTGAATTACAGTTTTCAAAAGATATACATGTTTTAGGGTCCCCTGAGTCCAAATAACCAAGTCTCGCAAAAAGGTCTATGTATTCACGCGTGCGTGTGTGTTTGTGTATAGTCTAGCACAAGAAGTCACACGAAACTGAAATTTCATATTTAAGACTACTATATGCCCGAGATGTTACATCAACTTTATCAATCAAATCGGCTGACGGAAAGTGATACTTTATTTCATGTATTTTTCACCTTTTTGCTGTTTTCTCAAAAACAGTTCTAATGATTTTGATCAAACTCTTTATGTTGATGTAATATTTAAACGGCTTCAATATCATGTAGGGTTCATACTGATTGAAATAGTCTGACAGAACGTTTTTACAAAAACTACCAAATTCTTTCATTTTCTTCCTCTAAAGTACTTTTAATTTTGTATATTCTGAATATTTAACTATGTCATCATGTTAACACTGCTAAAAACAGATGAATATATAATTTGAACGAATTTGATTTATAACTGAAGGAGAAAAGATATTTGTTTATACAATTTTGTTTATTAACATAAAAACTGTAATATAGATGTATAATATACCGTTGGAAAGCTAAAATATAATAGATTGTTTAATAAGACACATGTTTCGATTGAAACTTAATGTAATTAATTCTTTAACAATTTATTTTCATCTCGAACTATATGTTAAAATTCTTAGATTGATTTTAACGTCAAAGGTAAGTGAAAGTTGTGTGTTTCGTGCGCGCACCAGATTTTTTAACATGTTTTTAATTTTCAGGCAAGGTGAACCAACTTTATTTGGCACTTTTTACCTTTCACTGTTGAAAAAGAGGACTATTCAAAAACACCTGGAACATTTCGACGATTGCGTCATGATCCTCCTAATTTTGCCTCATTTGCTTCCCTTACCCAAATCGGAAGCTGTAACTGTTATCGTTTACCTCTTGGAGAAAGCTCTTGTCGAATTGGAATCGAACAACAACGAAAGCTCTCGAAAGACATTGTACCTGACTTGTGCTGCTTTGGAAGCCATCATGTGCCTGAAGCCTGAGACCTGTATCACCAAGCTGATTCCTCCTGAGAAGATACTTCCGCCTCTGATAAAACACGCAGAAAGCACTGAAAATCTTTTCGCACTCCGAGCGTTAGACTTCTATATCAGCCTTGACGAACTGAATCTAGTTCAGCCGTTCGCTGAGGAGTTGAAGAAGAGCTTGTATCATCTGCTTCGCTCACCGTATCAGAAGGTGAGGCTTACCTTATTCTTTTCTTTTTTCTTTTTTTTTAATATAATGTGTTGTATTTACGTTTCGTATAAGTTTATGTAGAGTGGGCAAAATAAGTATTTGTAGGCGTACTTTTTTAGAGAAGAAATTTATTTAATATATCATTGCACAATAATTAATTTTTGCAAAAAAAAAAATTATAAATCTTTACATTTTTTACTACAAAAATCACAATATATAAACATGAAGGGTAAGATGATTCAGATGGCGGTCAGAAAAGATTAGGAAATGGTCAAAAAATATTTATTAACAAACGTCTTCATCAGGGCTAAAAAATAACAAGATACAGTGTAGGTGTGTGATAAATAACATAAAAATTCATCAGAAATAGACAATAAAAAAGTTTCAAAAAATTAAAACACGAGAACCGAAAAAGGAGTAATAAAAACTAATAAAGAAATGTATTGATATATTAATTCATTATTAATATATTAATTAATTTCAGTCCTTAATATTTGAATGTAAAAGAAAGTATGTTACAAAACTTTTTCAAATGTTTAAATTGAAATTGGTTTATTATTTTCAATAAAAAAATTACCCCCCTCAAAATTTGAGGGCTTACATTTCAAGATACATTGAATCTAAGCAACAAATTAAAAAAATCCGTTTGTCCACCATCTGCGGCTTTTCTCTGAAACTACTGGACCAATTTTTTTTTTTTAATTTGGTACAAAAACACTAGCACATCCAACAATGATTGTAATACGTTGATATCTGCTGATTAGTTTTAAAATAGCTGCTGATTAAATATGATTTAATTCAATAACTAGGGGATCACTTGTAGCTGGGTGGCTAGCGTAACAGCCTCCCATGCCACGGGTTCAAATCCGCAGGTGGTCCTAGGATTTTTTAATGGGAGTAAAAAATCCTTAGTTACGCCGTCAATATAGTGTTAATACGAAGGGACAATATAGTGTTGTCCCGAACCTATGCGATGTCAGGTACTCGTTAAAGATCCCTATCCTAATAAAACCTGGATAGGCAAAATTTAGGACTCCCACTGTAGCATCGTCCGATTAGCCATAGTAGCATAAAGTGATGTTAAATAAATAAATAATTCAATAATTGAGTTATTTAATAAAGATAGAGACACAATTTATTTGAGTTTTTTAACTAAGAAACCATGAATAATTATAAAAAAAAAAAACCTGTACCACTACAACCTATGAAGAGTTTTGGGCTCAGTACATGTAGAGATTCGTACTGTTTCTAGGCCAATGGCCGTGCTCACGCTCAGCCGCCAGGTTTTTCCCCAATGATTTTGGGTACCCACTTTATAGAGGCTGGGTCTGCCCCAGGAGGGTCTCCATAACCTAGGGTCGTCCCCCCGGCTGAAATAACAGAATTCATAATATTCCGCCTCAGCCGGGATTCGAACCCAGGACCTGGAGCACAGTAGCCTAGTGCTCTACCCACTAGACCACGCCACTCCCTAATTATAAAAAAGCAAAAAAAAAAAAAAAAAACCTGTACCATTACAACCCATGAAGAGTTTTGGGCTCAGTACATGTAGAGATTCGTACTGTTTCTAGGCCAACGACAGTGCAATGAGGTGATTAGGCCTAAATCGCGCTCAGCCGCCAGGTTTTTCCCCAATTAATTTGGGTACCCACTTTATAGAGGCTGGGTCTGCCCCAGGAGGGTCTCCATACCCTAGGGTATTATCCGACTGAATTAACAGAATAAATAATATTCTGCCACAGCCGGGATTGGAACCCGGAGCACAGCAGACTAGTGCTCTATCCACTAGACCACGCCGCTCCCTATAAAAAAGCAAAGAAAAAAAAAATTAAAATTTTACTCATAAATACGATGGTTTGGTGATGGACCATTTTCTTTGAATTATTTATTGCTTTTCATATTAGTTAAATACCTTTTAAAAGCTACATAAACAGTTATAGCCTAATATAGTTATTTGGAAATAATTAACCATTGTGTAATTATTTGCACCATTTTTTCTTCTGTCACTGATATCCTTTGCATTTTTTCAGGTACGGTCACATATAACACATATTTTTTATGAAGTTGAGAAATCGAAAGGCTCGAATGATCTGATGTCATCAATACTGGAGACCTGTTGGTCGACTGAGTGCGTCCCTCCTACCCTGGCGGAGTACAGACATCGACTGAAGGTCCTGAGGAAGCTGGACTGTTCTTCGAGTGATAGTGTCCGTGATGCAGTGGCCAAAGGGGTCGTGGACGGTAGGATCCCGCTCAGGTACCTCCTCGGCCATCTCTTCATCAACTTCAAGCTCCTCTGGGAACCGGTCTCGACAATCATCGTTGGCTACAGCTGCGTGATGGAACCTGCAACCTTCTGGGAGATATATCGAGAGCAGATGGACTGGGTTGCCAAAGAGATTCAGGAATCCAAGCAACAGGATGTGGAGGAATCTTTCTTTGCTTGTAAGGGATTTTTCAACTCTATTTATAATACATATGTTGATGTTTTTTTCCTGTATAATTTTAATATATTTCAGGGATATATTATCAGACTGTATTACACCCATTAGGAATTGTAAAACATAGATTGACTTATCACTTCATCTGTCTGTTTCTGTTAATTGTTGGTACATGTTAGGTTTTTAGCCAGGGTGTCTAGCAATAGGGAAAACTGTGAAAAGTAAGGGATTTAAAAAACATATGAAAAAGTCAGGAAGTTTGTTCTTTGGTCAGGGAAAATGGTCCCTAAATAACATCGTTTCTTCTTCACTCAGACAAAACTTTCAATATGCCTACTTGTTGTAATGTTGCAAATGTCATAAAGGAAGTTTAATATTTAATAAAGGACAGGAGGGCTGTGGAGAAGAGAAAAATCAACCTTCAGGTGAAGAAATTGGAGGCAAAACTGCTCCAAGAAGCTCTACAGAAAGCTGAAGATTTGGCTGCAGAGATTCAAATATTAAAGAAAAGCTCTTAAAGTTTATATAGATATTTAGCCTTGTTGTGCAAGATTAATGTAAAAACAATAGTTGCTCAGATTTTAAACAAAAAAATTTATTCAAAATTAATTAATACAAACAAAAATAATAGGAAAATAAACAAAAAAGGATTTCACAAATTTAAGATTAATTAAAGGCAAACTGGTACATAAAACTAAACATAAAGTTGATAATTAACTTACAATAATAAAGAGCTCTGAACTGAAAACAAAAAGTCTTTTATTTTTATGCATGCCTGCGATCTAACACCGTTCCGGACTCACTTGCTGTGTGTAACCTTTCTTAACAAAAAACATATGGATTTTGGATAAGTAATACTCATCGAGTGCGTCGCTACAGATATATGGATTGTAAATTATTTGTAAATAAATTTGTAGTCAGATTTGTGAATATTGATTATTACTAAAAGCAGTATTCAAGTTCATCATAATTCATTGTTAAGTCAACCTAAACAATACTACAACTACAACTACAATTTCAGCTGGTTTTGTAATATATATTACTTCTTATATTATCAATGTTTCATGTATATTAAATTAAAATAATTCAAAATTTTGTCAAATTAGTTCTTTAAAGAAATTACATCCTTGTGGAAGTTATTACTGCATGTGTTCAAATGAAGTGAAGGAATATGAATAAGAAAGGAGAAATTGAATTGAGTTAAAAAAAAAAGCTTAATGAAAAATTACTTTATTATCCTGGAAATAATAAATAAAAGTTCTTTAACAATAAAATTAAAGTTTGGTCATTTAAATATAAATAGTTAAACTCCAATAATAAATTAATAATAATAATAAGTAATAAATTGAAGTAATGAACGAGGTATATATGTACAAATCAAAGTATTAAGATAAAGTAAATAGATAAATAATTAGAGATATTGAAAATAATACAAAAAACAAAGCAAAATCAGTATTTCTAGCTTCTGCACTTTGAGGTTATTGTCCAGCCTTTAGGTCTAAGCTTAATGTGAAGTTTTTTTAAATAAAATTTATTCTACCTTTAAAGAACAATCTATGATGTTATATGTTTTGTTTCTATCTGGAGGCTTTTCAATTCCCAGCAGAATACCACACTTGGCTGGAAAAAGTCTGTTCCTAAAATCTGACGGTTGCCATTCCTAGCTTGTTTTGCCACTTTAGAATTTGGCAAATCAGCTCTTGTTAGCCCACTCATTATGGTTAGATTCTTTTATCAAATGCTACGTTTTTACAGCTCCAAATCGATTGTGCCTATGCCTTAGATTTACTTGAATTTCATATTGATTGAAAGAATGCCCAAAAAAAGGTATTCACAAAGAGATCTTAGGTTTATAAAATTATTCATTATAATATTAGGATTAAAAATATTGACTAATTTTGAAAACAATTATTTTTTTATTTATTACTTGCCACAATATGTTTAAAATTATACTCTAAAAAATATTAGATAAAACGATTGACTTTAATTTCTAGCTTTATAATCTTCAAATCTACTTGAATGTTAATTTTCAACTGTAAATGTTAAGATTTGTGAAGAATGCCTAGTTTGTTGAGGAAAAAAAAAAAATCGATCTCTGTTGAGATATTAGCTGTCAAAGTGCAATATATTGTATTATGATCATATGATATTTTTTTAAATAATATTTTGAAAGCTCTACGTTTTGTTTTTTAAGTTACATTTAAGACAACACTTTTATTTATTTCATTTTTTTTTAGGCGAGGATTTACAAGAATTGTTTAGCAGTCTTAATGATCTAAATGAGAAACCAGATTACATTAAATACAGAATAATGCTTTGGGATTTGTTGAAACAATTTCCTGACAGCATTTACGAAGCTAAAAGTAAAGATATTGTGATCCGTTTCCTTGATTTTATCGAGTAAGTATGCATTTTTTTTCTTTTGTATTTTTTAATGATTTACACACATAAAAACTTATAAAATTTAAAAAAAATCAATTTAATGAGTATTTGATATGTGTTATTAGCAATATATGGTTATAATGTCAGTCTTAATGAGCAATTAATGTTTGTTTTAAGTTAAGATTGATTGCTTGTTTTGATTGTTCTTTAAAAGAATAATTATCAAATCAAAACTAACATAATATTTTTTTTTCTATTCCACTTTTTGTTGAATATTTCGCAAAAAATTATAAGGTTATATATTGTATATACTATAAGTAACTTTTACAAACAAATAAGAATATATTTTATTACAAAATAAAATGATAACATCTAAGCTGTAAATTTGAAGTCCTTGATTTTGTTAAAATTGTTTGAAACAAATCCTATCCTACATTCATCCTCCTCCAGATGAATTTGCAAATGTAGTGGTCTATGAGGGCCTGATGTGTTCCACAACTTACTTTGTGCCTTTTTGCTAATGCCCACATACTGTCAACAGTATTTGTGTAAGCTCCAGAGCCCGGATCAACGAAATGTATGGAATGCTTGATGTTTAAATGATCATAATCTTCCTCAAATAATTGTATTATTCATTAACTGAAGTTGTATGAATCGAACAAATTAAATAGAAAATAACATGTGTTTTTATTAATCAATAATAACAATGATGTTTATTTTAGTAACAGTTTCATCATAATGAGTTACCGATGTATAACCGGAGGCCTGGAAACAGAATAGACCCCATTATAAATGCTTATTATAAATTTTGTCTATGAAGGTTAACTATATTCAGTGTCGTTTGTCCATTGCTGCTGTGCAAGAAAGATGCTGAGCCTATCTTGTCGCTCAGCATGATCACTTTGAACATCATTAAATATGAATGCTAACATTTAAATAATAAAGTTTTTAGAACACACATTATAACCTTAATAATTCATAACAGTGAAAATCATCCAATTGAATTTCCTGAACAACTTGTTACTGTCATTAGGAATGTTTTGAGATCCTTAATTCATATTTTCAGTTAAATTCTATAACTCGGAAACACCTTTTATATTGCTATTGTTCTTTTTTTTAAATATTTTTGGAATTAGAATCAATTCCTTGAAGGTTTTTTTGAAAAACATTTGATCTTTTACAGAAAGGAATATAATAAACGGTATTCAGAAGCTGCTACCTCTTGGAACATCAGGCAGAAAGGAGTTGTAGACATAAGCATGCAAGAGGTGGATATGTCGATGGACATCGATGAGGAAATGAAAGATTCTGAACAGGTCGAGGAACCCATGGAGGAAGAATCATCAGATCCAAAAGAAGCTGATGAGTCTTTGACGAACCTTGATGGCTCCATTACGAAGGAAGATGAAGAATTGAAGAAGGAGCTCACAGAAGAGCCATTGCCTGACTCAGACTGGAAAACTAAATGGATTACAAAGTAAGTCATACTTTTTATGGACATTATTTATTTTTTATTTTATTTTTTAATCAACATAGCCTTAGTTATTCTCTATCACTTTGTTCATAAATCTCAATAACATTTCAGTCTATTCATTTAACGTCCCTGTATGCTAATATGGCTAATCATCGGACAATGTAATAGTAGAGGTCATAAATTTTGCCTATCCAGTTTTAATTATCAGGTTGTAAAATATTTTCAATATTTCAATTTAATCCTCTCTGTATTTATAAAATCATGTTTACTTGATTAATAATCTTTACATATTCTAAAAAAAGATTACTTAAGGTGCTTTTCTGCATCAGTTTCGGCTGAGATTCTTACCTTTGAATGGTATTTTGCTTGTTCAAAATTAACAGGGGAAAAATTCATTTTTGTCATTTGATGATTTTTTTATATCCGAAATGGAAAATCTGTCGCACAGACGGTTATCTATTCCATGGAGCGACATGCATCTCAGGTGAGTCACTTGTTTTTAGAAAATAAGTTTATTTTATTTTTTCTCAACATAAAATGTTGTAGGAATTAACAAGCATAAGGGTTTATTCATTAAATATTTTATAACTTTCAACATACTCCCTCAAAGGACTCTTATCGGTTAATTTCATTTGATTACTCTTCTTAAAGAATTTTATTTAGCTGACTGTGATTTCATTTCATACTTTTATCCCCATAAATAAGAATATAATATATAGTATAAGAATTATTTTTAATAATATAAGAATCTTTTTTAAAATATTTACAAGAATTTGAAGTTTTTATTGAAATCACCAGTAAAAAATGCTATAAACTTGTTTTACAACACAATATTATGTTGAATACCTGAAAGATGGCTTAAGTAGGCCGAAATATTGTTGAGATTTATGAATGAAGTGGAATAGCTTGGCTAAGTTTGGTGAATTAAAACAAGTGAATTTCTTCTACCTTCACCTGAAACTTAAAACTTGATTTTTTTTTTTTTAATCAATCTAATCGTTATTAAACATTTTAGAAGTCTGGTTGCCCACATGGGAATCTTTGGTAAATTTCGATCGCCGAAGAGTCTGTATCGCGAGCCGGAGCTGAAGAAGCTATTTAATGAGTTCTTATCGAGCAAGGTTTCGGACGTCCAGAAGTGTGCTCTAGATTTCATTATGCAATACAAGTTCAAGTATTTAACTCCTTATAAGTAAGTATATTGCATTTTTATTTGTTTTATTTATACTGTCTTTGGTAAATTATTTTAGAGTAATTTTACTCAAGCTGAATATAAAAAGGTAAAGTTACAGTATTTAGTTCTTATTTTATTATTTTCAATAATGAACCATAGTAATTTATACACAATATAGTAATTTATAAGACATGCTATTGTCTTATTAATTGTCTATAAACCCATCAAGTATTTATAGACAGATTTATATGTTTATCGATTAAGGATATCATAATTTTTACATAAAAATAAAACAAAAACATAATTGCTTTGGTTTTATTATTTATTGTGATTTTCTGCTGCTGTAAAAGCTATAAATACTTAAAACTCTACATTTCTCTAAACATATGTGATCCTCATTTTTGTGTTACATTTTATTTTTTAAGTTTGAATGTTGGAGTTGAGCTATGGGGCTCTACTAAACCATCGAATTCCTCTCGTATCGAATCCTTACAATCCAAAATCCTTTGGAAAATCCTCAATGCTCCTTATTTTTGCACAAATAAACTCATCCATAAAGACCTTGATATTCCATATGTTGCTGGCTTAGCCCGAACCAGGTACCGTTCCTTCCATGACAAACTCCATTCCCACCACAATCCATTAGTTTCAATCCTTGCTTCCTCTTACATCCCTGATGATCCTCTGAGGCGTCTGAAAAGAAGATGGCCATGAGACCTTCTAGTGTAGAATATTTTTAGAGTGCTGCCACTGGGTAGTGTCTCAAAATGTATTTCATGACAGTTTTCTATAATACCATCACATTTACTTGATGTATTCTTTTTTTAATACAGTTGTAGATATCAATAATATTTTATTTTTTAATAAAAGTTCAAACATCATAATAATTTAGTTGGTTCACCTATTAATTTACTTAAAATTTTCAGAGATAACGTATATGGGCTGATTGATGATAAGACGTTCAAAAATGAACTTACCCTTTTCCGAGTCGATTCTCAGAGCGATGCTGTAAGACCTGAACATAGAGCCCAACTGATTCCAATTATATTAAGGTATTCATTATTTTCTATATTTGAATGTTAAATTTGATGTTATTGTTTTTGTGGTAATCAGAATGTCTAGCGACCAGAAAGTCCAGGAATCCTCGAGAAAAAAATAGCTGCTATGAAAATATTCACTTAAATGTGATCTTAGCATTTAACAGAAGTATAACATGAAGTTACTTATTGTCTGTTAATTTATTTTATCTTTGAGGTTTCATTTTTCTTGGCTCTGCATGCGCTTAGCTATTTATTATTAAATTTTAAGTATGTTTTCTTTGTTTTTTTCAACTTATTATCTAGTGGTCTGAAATAAAATTTTCTATGATTCTATAATTCAATCCTCTTTCTTGAAATGTAATAATTGCGAATTATTTTTCAGGATAGTGTACAGCAAAATGTACAGTAAAGTGAACGCGTCCAAACGAGAGACCAAGCAGGCTCGGAAAGCTGCTATCCTCAGGTTCCTCTCGGGCTGTTCCAGCGAAGAGCTTTTTAATTTCTTCAAAATGGCATTTTCTCATTTAGTCGATCTGGTAGAAGGTAAATTTATTAATTTTATTACATTCTTTTTAGTTTCTCCACGATTTGATTTGATGGTATAATCATTCAATAAAAAATAAAATAAAAAAGAAAGTTGCTTTAGTCGAATACATAAAAACTATTTCTAAGGTATATTTTTTTTTGCCCAATCCTAAAATATAAAAATAATTTTATTTCAAAATCTATGTTTCGGCCTTTAGGGCCATTTTCAAGTGTCGTATGATGCATAAACATTTCACATAAAATTTTCCGATCACTTCATCACCAGTGTCATTGGCTTACATTCATTTATGGTTCATCCGCCCTCATACAGGGCTCCCATGAATGACTGACCTGCATGTCAGTCGTGCAGTATATTAAAAGTAATATTTCATGTTATCCAAATTTATATGAACAAACATCAAATTTATTCTTAATACTTTAGTGAACTCTCACAAGCTCTCATGAATTTTCACCTATCTCTTCTTGCACCATATAACATGGCCTGTATATTCAATTTAAATCTTACGTTCATTTGGAACTACTGTTATATATATTACAAACTATTTATTTATATTATTGAGATATATATATTCAAATTTGGAAAATAGGCAAGAAGGTTATCTTGTAAATTTTTTTTTTTTTTTTGCTCTTGGATACCTCTCTTTTGTCTATAAATCTTATCTTGAGAAATGGGAAACACAAGTACTTGGGAAATATACAAGCTCATTATATTTAGAAAATTATTTCTTAGAAGTAAATTAATTTTTCCCCTCTCAAGTTTTTTTCTGCTTACAGTACATTTAAATTATCTCTGTATGTGTTATGAAATAGTTTTAAAATACTTTCAGATGATGCCCTGACGATGGTTAACAAAATCATGGACTCCTTCGACCTGGAGCACTGTACCCCTCCAAGACGACTAATGGCCACTGCCTACCTCCTGAAGACGGTGCTCACGTACTGCGGAGGTCTGTTAGAGCCTGTGCAGGCTGCGTTCATTCTCAGGCTGATACTAATAGTCGTGGCTCATCCTCCACCCATTCTCAACAAGAGGTGAGGGTTTTACCATTATATTAAGGGTTGATTTATTTTAAATGGAGGTTAAAAAAATTAAATATAGAATGAAAAATATGGTGTGGGCAACACATGACTTTCACTTACCTCCATTTTTAAAATCAATGAAAGAATTTTCAAATACAGTTAGATATAAAAATACGTGAAACTATTAAAGGATTAATTAAATTGAATTTATATAGAAACATGTGTGTTAATTAAAAAACCTATTATATTATTATCTAAAATCATCAGTTAGTTTTATCTTCATTTCATCACTCTCTATTAACTTTTAAAAGCTTGTGTATGAGATAATATTTTTTCTAAAATCTATAGCTTTCCAACGGTTTATCATACATGTATATTACTGCTCTTGTGTTCAAAAACGAAAAATTGCATTAAAATAATATTTTTTTCTGTTTTCTTCCTTAGTTGGGTATCAAATTCATTCAATTTATATATTTATCTATTTTTCATCAGTGGAAACAAGATAATATAGTTATTTTTATAGAATAAACAAAATTAAAGGTACTTTAGAGGAAGAAAATTTAAAATAAACATGTAAACCCTGTCAGACTATTTTAACCTAAATAATATAGAAGCCCATTAAATTTTACATTGATATAGCGAGTTTAATCAAAATCATCGGAACTGTTTTTGAGAAAATCAAAAAAAAAAAAGTGCAAAATGCACGATATAAAGTGACTCTTCTGGTAAGCTCATTTTGATGAAAAAGGTTTCGTAACATCTCAGGCGTATATTTGTCTTAAATATGAAATTTCAGTTTCATAGGACTTACCGTTTCCGCCCGGGAGTTACCACACACAAACACAGACCTTTTTGCGGGACTTGGTTATTTGAACTTAAGGGGCCCTAAAATGTGTATTTCCGTTGAAAACTGGAATTCAAAAATTTTCACGATCGCAATACTTTCCCTTACTATATATAGTAAGTGAAAAGTAAAAAATATATAATTGATATTGTTTATTTACTTATTGTTTTACAGTTAAATTAAAAACGGGTATAGTTAGCTAATGTTAAAAATCTTAAATCATAAATGAACTATTCCCGTGCAATGTTGTTTACAGAAGAGATTTAACCATTTTTTTTTTTAAAAATAGTTTTTATCCAAGTAGAGTTTAACGATTTTGACTTAACTTTTATTATAAGTGGTTGGTTTTCCCCTCAAAGAAATAGGTTCTCAAGGGCTTTAATGCCAAATTCTCGAGACCTCTTACTATAAATTACCTTTAATTTAGTTTATTTTAAGTAATCTCTATATATTTAAAACTATTCTTGTTCTCCTCGACTCGTTCTAAACTATTGGATGGATTTTTATACGGTTTTCACTATCATTTAGGGCATTCTTTCCTGAAGGTTTATAACTAAAATACATTTCAATTTAGCTGTTTTTTTTGTTTTTTTTAGAAGAGAAAATTAAATCGTCTGTAATTGAGTCATTAAATCAATTATTCCTGAATTATGAGTAGTAATAAAGGCGTATAATATACCGTTGGAAAACACAAAATTTTATAAAAGTAAATATGCAATAAAATAACTCGTTCAAGTTAATAAAAGTCGTTTTAAGCCCATTCACTGATGAGCATATGTTTGTAATGTTGTAGTGAGGGAGACTATGGTGATTCAGTGTTGCTACAGGTCATATTTTCCATATAGTACTCAAGATTTTAGAAAAAATATTATTTACCAAATCTAACTTAAGTTGTTAAAATAAATGGAAAGTTGTTATAAATTCATAAACTAACATTGTTATTAATTATTTCTACTTTTAGATAATTTTATGAAAACAGATCTTCCACTGTAAACTAAATAAAACAAGTAAAAAAATTTGGTGTGCCCAACACACGACTTTCACTTACCTCCATTGTTAAAATCAATTTTTAAATACATTTAGAGATCAAAGTAAATTGTTAAAGAATTAATTATATCGAGTTTCAAGACAAACATGTGCTTTATTAAATAATCTAGTATATTATTATCTATGACTCATTTAGTTTTATCTGCTTTTCATCACTCTTCGTTACCTTGCATAAGTTTTTATATAAAATAACAATTAAACGACTAATAATAACAATAAAAAAGCAGCTAAATATACAAGTTTAACGGATTTGGTCACCGACTAATGGAGAAAAGAGCATAAAAATACTTAAATAAATATTATACATCTGTATAATATATACTTGGGAACCTGAAGATTTTAGAAAAAATGTCTTAATTACAAAGCTGTAAACCTTAATACAAAAATACGAAAAGGACATAAACTTAAGTGATTATTGAAGATAATAATTTCCATTGTTAGATTATTTAACACGTTTCTATTGAAACTCAATTTAATTCTTTGAACTTATTTCAATTATAATATTTCTCGGTAATATTTATCTCTTTACAAACCTTTTCTTTGTACATTTTTGCTTTTTAGCTCTTACAAAGACCTGCAATGTGGGTCGAAATGCTGGTTGCACAATAAATTGTTTTCCCTATTTTATGTAATGATAGTTTATTTTCATTTTAATGTCTCTGTTAGCTGTCAAAGTGAATTATATTTTACTTTTTATTTTTTATATAACAGAGAAGAAGTCCATCCTGGTTACATAAAAGTTATCAAAAACGTAAGAGCCGTTTGCTTCAATGTGATATCGCAATTTTATAAAGTATACGAGGATTACAAATGGTCAGAGGATGAAACTGATGCAGTCTTTCAGGTTAGTAAAATAAATAAAAAATATTTTTTATATTTATTTATTTAAATGACTGATCTACAACCTTAAGTTTATTTGTTGCCATTTTCATGTGTTATAAGTGTTTATATTTTCGCAGGTGTTAGTCTGGCCTTACCTTCACAACTTGCCAATGGAGGCTGTCAACAGTCCGACTGCTCAATTCAAACTCTTCAATACCTGGACTCAAAACTCAAAGTATGTATTGAAATTATTTTTTATAAATTATTGCAATAATAATATTTGTAATGATGTCTTTCAATATATTTGTTTTTAGACACTTCAAGCTGCTAGATAAAAAAGATGAAAATGAGAAATCTATTCTTTCAACCGTTATCGATCTTTGGGCGTTGCCTAAACTGCATGGCTCTGTCCATAACACTATTCTAGAAATGGTCCACAGACTTCTATCAGAGGAAGAAGGTATGTATAAATGAATTTTTTCCCTATGCATACACAATGGTTCCTTAGGTTGTTATTTTAAGATTCAAAACATTTTGTGCTCCTTATCACATACATGATACGTCTAATGGAGATGTTCATATTTTTGGTTCTTATTACTGAGTTTAGCTTGAAGAATGTTTTTAATATAATTTATTTAACCTTGATTAAACCTTTAGATTACATTAAAATATTAGGTCAATGCTTCATATGAATTCCTTAAAATATTATGTGGAGGTTACATCGTAAAAAAAAATTGTATTTAATATTTCAATGAAGATAATAAAATAACTTTGGTTTCAAAATGCTTTTATGAGCTATATGAAATATTTCAAAAACTATACATTTCCTGAAAATTGTATGTATTCATTTGAAAGACAATTAAGTTTTTAACCATATATTTTTGAGTATATATGATTTTGTATCCAGGTTGTGTGAGTAGGTCCCTATGATAACATGTTGAATAGTTATTGGGTTTTTAAAGTAATTTTTAACTTCTAAAAAAACATTTTGCAAAAAGAAAATAACACGAACTAATTTCTAAATACAGTTTATTTTCAGATGAAAATCTTTCCTGAGAAATAGGATTATTTCGTATTTATGTTGCAAACAAGTAGTGACAATGTATAACAATTGTGTTTAAAAGGTAAAAGGTATAGAGTCATTATGGTTTATTACTTTAAATTTCAAAGGATAAAATTAGAATCTGGCTCTAAATAATAACTTTATTTGTTGTATATAAAAATATTTAAAAGACTTACTGATAAAACTAGCTAAGTTTTACTAATTATATTTACTCTTGCCATAAATGCATATTTATTATAGGGATTGCTATCCAGAAAATTGGACCGGTAATCCAGCATTATCCAACATTTACCAGATCCGATTATAGCAATTTTTGGCCAAAAATAGCGCAGTTTTTTTTTTTTTTATTGCTGACATGGGTTGCACCGCGACCAAACAGTCTATTGTGCGCCATAGAATCACGCATTGTTAGTTTTAAAACACGAGTTTAGTAACAGAAGCAAACTTCAGAAGGCTGTTAGGATTAACAAGTTTGTTGTTAGTGGGGTTTTCTCGGCGGTCTTCACCAAATAAAGTGAACCTCAACATAGCTAGCTTGTCGCAGTGGCAAACTATGTGAAACGATGTTTCATCGTCCGTGCCGCATAGTCTGCATAGAGGGTTGTCGGAAATACCAAGTTTAAACATATAGTAGTTAAGTTTGCCGTGTCCTGTATAGACAGCAGTCAAGGTCCTCAGGCATGTCCTACTCATACCAAGAAGACACTTCCTTCTGCTGGTACAAGGACCATTTAGGAATTTGAGTGATTGCCTAGGTCCCTTATTTAGCCAAAGTTGTTTGTATTTATTTAAATAGGATTGATTGATGTACCTAAAGGCATAGCTTAGGCTGATTCCACTTAGGGGTTCTGGTGTGATGGGAATCGTTGCCAATCCCTTCCTAGCTAATTCATCAGCTTTTTCGTTCCCACTGAACCCAGAATGACCAGGTACCCATTCAACGCAAATGATGTTCTTCCTAGCAAGACAGTTTAGGGTCAGATTACATGCTTCAACGACTTTTGAGGTGGTTGTGTGATTGTTTAGGGCTCCTAGTGCTGCCTGACTGTCAGTGTAGATAAAAATATTTTTGCCACTAATGTTTTCAGTGCATAGGTCAGTAGCACAGTGGAGAATAGCAAGAAGTTCAGCCTGGAAAACTGTTGTGTGTTTGCCTAGTGGAATACTGGCCCCGGAGTGTGATTTGTCTTTCCTCCAGACACCAGCACCTGAGCCGCTGTCCATTAGTGAGCCATCCGTGTAGCAGTTGATACCATGTTTGGGTCTGTGCTTCCTTGATTCATCAATGTTAACATTGTAGTAAGCATTGTTAAACTTCCGGATTTGTAAGTCTGAGGGCATAGCTAGGATATTATTTTAATTGAGCCTGCTAAGTAAGTTGCAATGACCTTGATGGGTGAACTTGTTGGAACACTTACCTACTTTGGTAAAGCGATAGATGGTTCTCAGCGCGTGCGCTTCCACCTCCAAATTTAGAGGCATGATATTCAGCATTGTCTCCATCGCAGCTGTTGGAGTGGTCTTAATTGCCCCGGTTATCATGAGGCAAGCAAGCCTTAGCAGTTTACAAAGTGCCTTTTTATTGTTCCCTATGTGAGCTCTGTGCCACCATATTACGGAGGAGTAAGTGATCATTGGTCTAATGGCTGTATTGTAGAGCCAATAGACGATTTGGGGTTTGAGTCCCCAAGCATTATTAATAGCGCCTTTACATGCCCAAAGGCATTTTAGAGCTTTTCCGGCAATGTAAGAGATATGAGTGTCCCACCGCAATTTGTGGTCAAGAATGACCCCTAAATGCTTAACTTCTTAGGAGTTGGTGAGCTGTGTACCGTTAATACTAGGTAAGTTCATGTTTACCTTTCTTTTGTGTGTAAAAGTGCAGACCTTAATCTTTTGTGGATTGATGTTAAGTCCAGAGGATCCACACCAATCACAAAGAATGTGTATTGCATGTTTTAGTGGAGAGGATACTACGCATTGATGTTTGCCTCCTATCAGAATTGCAATATCGTCTGCGTAGCCCTGTGTATAGAAGCCTTGGGAGTTTAGTTTCTTGATAAGCGGGTCAATCACCAAACACCAAAGTAGAGGCGATAAAACGCCACCCTGAGGGCAGCCACCATTTGGTTTGATCCTTAGCATGGTATTGGATAATTCCGATGCTAAGGTTCTGCTTTCAAGCATTACCATTATCCATCCTCTGATGACAGGATCGATGTCATAGTCAATCAGGGCACCCAGGATAGTGTTATAGGGAGTTCTGTCAAAGGCACCTTCAATGTCGATAAAGGTGCCCGTCATTATATCTTTCTGTTCCATGGATATTTCAATCCTGGAGACAAGATTGTGTAGTGCTAATTCGGAAGATTTGCCAGCTTGGTAGGCGAATAGGAGTGGGTGTAACGGATTGTTAAGAGATAGATGTGCTCTGATATGCCTGTCCAGAATTTTTTCCAGAGTTTTCATCAGGAACGAGAACAGGCATATAGGTCTGAATGATTTGGGGTCCGTGTAGGAGCCTTTCCCTGGTTTGGGGAGGTAGCAGAGTTTGGATTCTCTCCAACTAACTGGTACATATTTTAAAGCCAAGCTACCTCTGAATAGTAAGAGAAGGTATCGTTTAATGATTGGTAGACCTTTCTGCAATAGAGCTGGAAAGATGCCATCAATGCCAGGAGACTTGAATGGAGCAAGTGATTTGATTGCCCATTCAAGTGTGTTAGAGGTAATGATTCCTCTGGCCGTATGCCAGGCCTCTTTTCTGGCACGGTCAGTAGGGTAGACATCATCACTGTTGTCCAAGTTTATTACCTTACAGTTGGGAAAGTGTGATTCCGCAAGCATAAGTAGAGTTTCATGTTCATTTGTTGTTTGTTTGTCATGTGTCTTCAGGGTTCCAAGTGGCCCCTGGTCATGTTGTTTGGATAAGATTTTCTTAACTCGGCAGGCAGCCGGTAAGTTATCTATGTCACTGCAGAAGTTCCTCCATGCATGTCGTTTTGCGTGTCTGACAGATTTGTGATACTCAGTTAGAGCAACTTTATAGGTATCCCATCTGCCAGATTTCTTTGCTGAATTGAAAAGTCTTCTGGTAAGGACTCTCAGCCTGTTAAGGCTGTCATTCCACCAAGGAGCCTTTTTGTTGTTTGTGGACCTCTTTACAGGGTTGCTTTCGAGATAGGAATGCATTAAGGCATCAGATATTGAGGAGTTGAGACATTCAAGATTCCATGAATTGTCAATCCTGGTAGGACAACTCTTGGCAGCCTCAGCTAGATTTAAAGCAAAGGAATCCCAGTTTGTTAGTCTGGAGTTTCTGTATGTTAAAGTGTAGGTTTCATCATGTTTAAGATCGAACCTAATATATTTATGATCTGAGCATGTTTCTTCGTCAACCACATGCCAGTTTGTAATGTGAGCCCTTAACGAATTAGAGGCTAAAGTTATGTCTATGATCTCAGATCTGTTTTTGTTGAAGAAGGTGGGTGACCTGCCTTTATTCAGAATGATGAGATCATTTTCTATAATGTAATCTAGGATAAGCTCACCTCTTTTGTTGGTGTTCGTACTTCCCCAGATTCTGTGGTGTGCGTTGGCATCCAGACCTGCAATGATGCTAAGACTCCAGGGCTGTGCCAATGATGTAGGTAGGGTCTGACTCCTCGTACGGCAGATATCCCGCTGCAATGGTCAGCTCCCTAAGTCTTGTGTTCCCTTTCGGTTTAAATTTAAATTTTGCTACTGCTAGATCTCTGGAACAAAATTGCCAAAGAGGCAGCAGTTTTAGAGATTTTTTGCATAGGATACAGGCTCTGGGATTGCTGTCTGCAGAGATAATTTCAAAGCCTCTCAAATTCAACCCAGAAACCCTACCATTTATTAAATAAGGTTCTTGAATAAGAATGATATCAATATCCTTACCTTGAATGAATTGCTGTAGAACACCACACGCAGCAATGCAGTGGTGGAGATTGATCTGCAGCATCTTCATGGTACGTAGTTATTCAGGTGTGGGAGGACGTCCAGACCGCTGAGGCCGGGGTCCACCCTTAGGATCAGCATGAGCTGGGCCCTTAGGCTTCTCCCCGCCATCAGACAGGTCGGGTCGCCTCGACCTCTCGTAGTCGGTGTGAGGCTTCGAGCCACCAGGGATGCAGGCGGGCACGTCCGACGGAAAGGGCTTGTCCTTGGGAGCAGTTTTAGCTGCCCCCTTGGAGGTCACCCCGCCAGCCGTCGCCACCGCATGCCTCCCCTCAGGCTTTGACGGTTTAATCCCGGGAGGGCTCGGTCCAGGCGCCGACAATGGCGGCAAGGGTCTGCCTGCAGTCCCAGCAGAAGCTGAGACCTTCGGCTTCGCCCCACCAGCCACCGCCAACACCGATCCGCCACCCATCCCGGAATGTTCGCCGTCAACATCCATTCTGACCTCCTCGAGTATTCCCTCATCTCGAGACGGCACTCCTAGTTCTAGTTCTTCTAGTTCTTCTGACTTCTTGTTGGTTTCAATGCGGCAGCCCTCAATCTCACCTGTGAGGGTTTCGAGAAGGCTGCTCACACTCGATTCATCAATTAGATCCTCAGGCGAAATCGCTGAGGTGCGTGTTGGCACCAAGGAAGACAAGTCTTCCTTGGGAATGTTTTCAGATTCCTCATCTGAAAACGAGAGGTTTTTTGATGTTTTTTTTATTTTGTTCGGACATTTTGGTTCCCACGAGTATGGGGGTGTGAAGATACTACAGGTACTACCCCCTCTCCCTGCAGCAGGCAATAAGGTACAATGGGGTGCGCCAGGTGCCCCAAGTGGGTCGATCGAAGACAGTGTATGTTTATACACCTCCTGCCATCCAAACAAATTTCACAAAGAGTGGGGGTGACACCCGCACCAATCTCCCTCTCTAGTCCTCCTGTTGCCCTACCCGTTTACCCTCCGCAAGTTTAGTTGGTACTTTAAATGTTCGTTACATGTTACATTTGGTGTACAAGAGTAGTTGTGAGTCGTTTGACGCCAAATTGCATTATGCCATCGGTTCAGTTCAGCATCATTCGTCCGCCTCATGCGAGACAATACATGTGTTTTTGTTTTTTCGGTGTTTCGTCTAAATGCAAGTAAACAGATATTTTCTTGAATTTACACAAGCTATAGCATCCTATAAGTTGGCTGTAGAGGAACTTCTGAAACAATCCTAAAATTTATTTTAGAGAAATTGCTCACTCCTGACATAATGTTAAGTAATGAATTATATAAAACAAATTTATGGAAATGTAGGAAGACTGAGCTACGTTACTGCTCACGTCTTCCTATATTTCACTTTCTCATATAGTTCAATTAATTTAGTAAGTTACTTTATAAAATCTAATATAACCTTGCGTAACTAACTAAGATGGGAATTGTGATTACAATAATAATTAATTATTTGAGAATGCTTAAACAAGTCTTATATCTATGGTAGACACCATCATGCTTTGATGAATATGTCTAATGAATGGCATAATAATCACAATAATGAGCTTGTATTATAAGTATAACTCTTTAAATTATTCTATTGACAATATCTGTTTTTCAAATAGTATTGCAGTACTTATTAATTTGATATTCCTATTATGAGTACAATTATACTCGAATAACTCACTAACAGTTCATCTTGGACCGATAAGTGAAAACCAAACTGATTTTGTCGATCCAGCCGGATTGATGAAATGCCGTGTCCAGCCGGATTGCAATCCCTAATTTATTTAGAGATCACCACTATTTTATTAAAATGCACACTTTTTTTTTTTTTTTTATGCTATCTTTAGGTGTAACAATTTTTTATCTTTAGGTTAGTAGATAATTCAACCTAGAAACCTCATGATTGAAATGAGGGTTCTGGGGGGAATTACCTTAAGATAAAAACTTGTTGCACCTAAAGATAGCATAAAAGCTAAAACATTGTGCATTTTAATAAAATAGTGTTGAAGTATAATTAAAGCCTCCAATTCTATATTAGACTTTAACAATCACCTTAAATTATCTACACTTAGTTATAAATTTAAACTAAAAAAAACATTTGCGTGTAAAGCCACAGAATACAGCTCGTTGTTTTATATAACATTTATTAAAATAATTTATCTTTAAAGATTATCTAATTTATATTCAATTTGTGAATTTTTTGTTTTTCTAGACGAGACTGGAGAAACTGCCAGTGGAAAGGAAATACTCAACGATCACATCCCCAAGATCCTGAAAATCCTGCAAGACAGGCTGAGAGTCAAGAAGTCCCTGACCAAGAGGGAGCTACAGGTCCTCTCGATCATCACCTCCTCCCCGACGGAGAACATCTCCTCCGAGACCCTCCTCTCCTTCATCCTCCCTTCCCTCCTGAAGAGCTACAAGAAGGACGATGAGGAGATCACCCAGCTGCTCACCGCGGGCAACAACCTCATGAAGGGGGTAGCAGAGCCAGGACCCTACCTCAGGCAGATCGTTCCACTCTATTCTTCCCTGTCTGCTCCGCAGCACCGCAAACTCTTGCTGTCTCTAACGCTTGACATCGCCAAACGTTCTGAGTAAGTTGAGAAAATTTATTTTTTTATTCTTATTCAGTGAAGGTATTGTAATAATAATAAAAGGCTTAGCGAACCCGAAGGTTCGATGCCGATACCACCAAAGTCCGCCTACACAGACTCGTCCAATGTTCACCATTCAAGCCCAAGCCCCCGAGATCAGTCTTAACGCAATCCTCCCATCTACGCTTCGGCCTACCTTTCGGACGCCTACCAGTCGGATCAGCAAATACCAACTTTCTCGGAATCCGCTCGTCATCGAACCCAACAACTTTACTCGCCCATTTGAGTCTCCGCGATGCAATCAGCTCAATTATATTCACAGGATACAAGTTCCGCGATTCCGCGTTGTGCAACCTTCTAAACTCCCCAGTGGCCTCATCTCTCTTCGAACCAAATATTTTACGCAATACCTTATTTTCGAAAACCTTAAGGCGTTGTTCATCTTTCAAAGTAAGCGGCCACGTTTCACATCCGTAAAGAACCGTTGGAAGAATAATAGTTTTATAAATTCTAACCTTTAAGTTTTTAGATAGAAGCCGCGAACTAAGTAACTTCAGTGAAGGTATTATTTCATTAAACACTATATTATAAGGGTTATTCATATGTCACTCATTTTCTCCCACTTCGACTATGGCTCTGTGGTGTATGGTGGTCTCTCTATGATAATTGAGAACAGAGTCAAGTTTATCATGAATTGTTTTTAAAGATTTTTTTTTGGTACCTTAAGGCATTCTCGGTAATCGGTGGTCGTACTACCTGTACGATTAGTTGAAGTGGCTCCTCCCCTCCACCCACAGACAGTACTTCCTTGGGTCATTTCTATACCAAACTATAAAACTCCAGCATCCTTTCTATATCAACAGCCTCCTTGAATTTAAATCCTGATAAGAGTTAGCCAATAAACATCAAATAGAACGAATAGCAGTAAGCTATATATAAAAAAAAGTAAGCTATATATAATATAGTGTTGTGTGTTAATAAGTGATTTTAAAAAAAGTCATGATAATGGGGAAAGAACCCCGAAACATAGAAAAACTATGTAATAAATTGTGAAGAAAAATAAATGTGAAAGAAAAGGAAGTTAAGGAGTGCTTTTTTGAGTGCGAAAAAAAATGTATTTACAAAATGTTCCCATATTTAAAAAAATATTTGGCCATCTTCAGTGTTATTAAACAAAAGATAACAACCATTTGTATAAAATAATAAATAAATAAAATTTAAAAAAAGTTACATATACATGATATAAAAAATATCAATATTCCCATAAAATGGGAAACATTAAAATATGAAATGTAGGGAATACGTATGTATACATATCTCTCTGTGAAATACAGCACGATGGAAAAGGTGAGATAATTCTCCACGATAGCTAAACTATGTTATCATGAAAAAAAGACAACTGAAATCACGATTCAGAACATACTCTTATTCTATTCTTACAGATCAGAAATTGATAGTGAAATACTCCTGGACTTGAGTGCTTGGGACTCGAAGTGGATCGACCAGCCGGACTTCACCAGGAGGCTCAAGGCCTTCGCTGCCCTCGACCAGCCGACTGCGGAGATTAGTATCACTATGGCTGCCATCGTCATCCACACAGCATTCTTCTATCTCAGGGAGGTCAGTCGATGAAACTATATACTCCATTAATGATAGTGTGCTTTATGATTTTCTTCGTATATTATTTTCATTTTCACAGGATATTAGCGATTGAAAAATGTTTTACTATATGGTGAATGATTGCAGGAAAAGGATCTTTCATTGAAAGACAATGCACGCCATTGCCTCCAACATCTGTGCCCGAGGGTCTGTATGAAGCATTCAGCTGACAAAGCTGAGCTTGGTTTCCTCCTCAATGATATCCTCTTTCCTCTTCTCAGCAGCGGCATAAACGGAAAAGTTGAACATCTGCGGCAGGAAGCCATCTTGATTTTAGGTCATATGGTGAGTAGCATAAAAAAATAAAATAAAATAATTATGATTGTATTCTTCATATATGTGATTAATTGATTAATCCCTTACCTTTTAGGTAAGAGAATGCAGTTCTGTAGATTATGTCTTCTCCGATCTCTATCCACTCTCGAGCAAATCAGATTTGGAAGTGGATTTCTTCGAAAATTTGGTGCATCTTCAACTGCACAGGAGGGTTAGGGCTATGCTAAGGTAATACAAATATTTTTTGCTTTGTTTCATAAAAATAATTTAATCTATTAGTCCGCTCCTAATCAGTTAGTAGTTAGTTGTGTTATATGCCATAGGCCTAAAATTGTGATATATTTTTCGTTTATCAGCAACTTTACTGCATATTATTTATGACAATAACTCTAAAATTTTCTATGTAAATCTTATTATCTAAAGAAGCCATAAATACTTTTTTTCTTTAATTTAATTGCTAATGCTATGGATAAAATAAATTAATTTAAGTACAGTTTAATTTTATCCATTAGTAATTAACAACATTTTAACTAGATATTTTGGTTTATTATTTTCAATAATGAACCTTAGTAATCAACAAAAAAAAAATTAAAATTACCCCTCTTAAAAGTTTTAATCAATTAAATGAAGAAAAAAAAATAGCTGAAATCACATCAAGTATTGTGGATCCCACCCTAAGTGGTTACCCTGTATTCAATATATATATATTTTTTTAAATTGTTTTTTCATTTATATTTAATTCTTAACTTTTAATTTTTTTCCATATTGTTATAATAACTTCAATGCTATTATGTTTTCTGAAATAGTTTTAACACTCACTTTTATTTATTTGTCCTTAGGTTTGCTGAAGTTTCGATAAAGCCAGAGAATACCTGGAATTCTAAGACATTGATGAACTTTGTCTATCCCATGATTTCTTATTTCCTCCTTTCTCCAAAATATGCAGAAAAGAACACCATTATAGATTCTGCTATCAAGGTAATATTTCATCTGTACTAATCGACTGAAACTTTCATTCGGTTAAAGTGCTCTATAATTCAGTATTAATATATTATTAAAAATTTCATTATCATCATATAAAATAGCATAATTCTTTTAAATAACTTTTTAAAGTTGTGTTTTGCCTATTGTTAAAGAAATAGGCAAAACATAACTTTAAAACTTAATTCTTTTGTTTTGGTATACGGAACCAATATGCAAATTAAATATTTAACTATATAAAGCACTTGCAGATATTATTAATTACAATTATCATGAATGATTATAAATTTTCTTTTGTAGGCTGTAGGCAGTATTTGTCGCTTGTTACCCTGGAAGTATTACAGTGTCATACTTCGTAGCTATCTCGCAAAATTGAAATCCAGCACAGATTATCAAAAACAGATCACTCGTTTGGTATCTGAAATACTAAACGCTTTCCACTTTGACCTTTCAGAAGCTGGAAACTTCACGACTGTAGAAAGTTGTAAAACTGAAGAAGTCACTGATATTGAAGGTAAGAAAAAAAAAATGGGTCATTAATTTAAGACTAATATACATATATAAGCTGGACCGGCAAACATTGTTTTTCCATAGAAATTATTTCTACTGGATATTTTAGTATTTAAATAAAAAATAACAAATTTATTGTAAGTGTATGAAAGAAAGAAGAATAAAGCGCTGTAGACGATGACAGCTGAAAAAAAAACACCAGCCACTCATTTTCTCAATTCAATGTATTTCATTAAAATAACGGACATGATCATTGTTTGATCTATTGAAGGTTTAAAATTTTTACTTTATTTCATAATTAAACATAATATTTCCAATCTTTTTGAAACACGTTCCATGGTTAAATTATTTGGATATTGCTCATACAAAAATCATGATTAAAAAAAATGCGAGGATGGGAAGAGGGTGAAATTTTTGGGGTTATATGTATTCAAATAAAATAATTTTTGAAAAAAGAAAAAAAAATCTTGATAAGGACACCTAAATCACCCAGAGGTATGAAATATACTTTATGACCTATTCTCATACTTAACAAATATACACAAAACATTCCATCAAAATGAGTGCGACCACTAACACCGTGACAAGAAATTTGTATATAAGATTCTGTTTTTGTTTGGTTTTAAATTTTAAAAAAATATATATAATTTTTCTTGTAGATTCTGACAAATTGGAAGAATCTGTAGTATTAGAAGAAGTTGAAGGTGAAAACAATGAAGAAAAAATTTCTGAAGTCTCGAGAGATCGCCCTCTAAGTAAACCAGCTGCTGAAAAAGTAGTCAATGAATTATCAAGGATTATTTTGCCAAATCTCCAATCACTAATGGCTCATAGGAATGTTGCAGATTCGTATCACAAGGTTGGTTTGTTTTTTTGTTATTCTTTTTAGCTGATAATGCATAGAAATTACTAAATCAAGCATATATTTGATGCTTATGATAATATTTACACTTTCAATTTATTAATAATTGTTTTATAGGTAAATAAGAAAAATATTAATTTTGAAAAAGACGAAGATGACATTCTGAGGGCCCCGTTAGCAATAGCTATTGTTAAATTGCTGCAAAAACTGCCTTCACAATCGCTCCTTAAAAGGAATCTCCCAGGGTATGTTTAATATTTACGTTATAGAATCAATTATAGTATTTGTTAGATTATTTTTTCTTTATTTAATTATATTAATATTGAGGTTTTCAATGATTTTATTCATTTTTTTAAAGAGTACTGCTCAAGCTGTGTAACTTGCTGAAGTCTCATGGAGAAGCGGTGCGAAGAACTGCTCGAACCACACTACAAACCGTCATGGTCTCTCTCGGGCCTAAGTACCTTCACATGCTACTTTCCGAGCTGGCTTCACTTCTGACGAGAGGGTTCCAGGTACACGTGTTGACCTATACGGTACACAGTGTACTTCAAGCTCTCGGACCCTTGTACACAAAGGGAGACCTGGATAATTGCGTACACAAGGCATTACAGGTTAGTGTATCAATATTCTTAGTTTTGCTTTTTTTCTGTTGTAAGTGAAAATAATTTATTTTGTGCACAGAAAAAATAAAAACAGCACTCTATAATTAATAAATTCCTTAATATCTGGTTTTTCTATTCTTTTATAGCTATTTTGTTTGTTTTATTCAGGTTTGTACTGCTGACCTCTTTGGAAATGCGGCTGAAGAAAAAGAAGTGAATCAGATCACTGCTAAGACTGTTGAAGCCAGAGTTAACAGGAGCTTTGATATTTTTCACATTTTGGCTTCCTACGCGTCTGAGAAATACTTACTTGATCTCCTCTTACCATTAAAGGAGGTGAGTATTTTTTCTTTTTTTCATTTTATTGGATCATCATGCATGGAATGACAGTTTTAGAAACGACATAAATACAAATATTTATTTAAATAATCTTGAGAAACAAATTAACATTAATTCACCTTGTCACCTATGATAAACAAAATTACTTCTAAACATAGAGTCTTTAATGTTTAACAAATGTATTTTTTTTAACTCTTAAAATTAGTAAATTTTTAAAATATACAAGTTTAAAACGTTTTATTGTGTCTGAAATAATTTTAAGCTAACTGAAAAATTTATTGAAGTATGCGAGAACAGCTAACCTCTCTCAAGTTACTGGTTCGTGCGAATGAAACAGACTTCAAGCCTATGTTATGGGACGATCTTGTATGTAGTGTATTATATAGCAAACCACTTTATTTAGGCAGCACAATGTCAAATAAATGATATTTTACTTCTCCTACCTTAACTTAAAGATTTAAAAAATCAGACATTTCATGTATGAAAAGCCAATAATTATATTATTGATGTGCATATTTACAATAGACTCAATTTTATATTGCTGTAGGAGCTGTCACGTACCGTCTCCTCGAAGACTATCACCAAGGTAACCAACTGCCTACAGCAGGTAGCCTTGGGGCTCACCGAGAATACGTTCCTGGAGCCTGAGGAACTGCTAGAGCTGGCTTACGGTATTTCAACGGAGAGTATCCCCGCGCTGCTGTGCAAAGAGCAGCCCAAAGTAGATGCCAAGCAGCTGGAGTACGAGTCTCGCAGGGGTCCAGATATCTATCTCATTCCTGAAGGTATGGCTCCTCTCATTGATTTTTTCTTTCGAAGGTTAGCAGGCTATTTCCATTTTTCGCTGAGATGGTCCAGGTCTGAGAAGCGCAGGTAAGAACAGGGCGAATTAAGGTTTTATAAATGACCAGTTTGGTACCCCCTAGTAATAGATCTACTGCGGAGAGTGTTCAGCAAGGCGTAATATGCCCTGTTAGCCGCTACCAGTCTTTTCTTTATCTCAGCAGAGACAAAATTACCAGAGTTAATAATTTTTAAAATAACTTTTTTTAACAGCAAAGATACTTTTATGACTCATGAACCAGCTGAGTCATAGTCACCAAATTTATATAACTTGAACTCATGATATAGATGTGTGCTGGCATCTTACATTCTAGTTAAAAATGGTGTAAAATATACGAAACATCCTAAACATGTTTTTGGATTCTATATTTAAGTGTGTTATTAGTTCTTATTATTTTCTTTTTGTCCTAACTTTTCTACTCTGTTTTTATTTTACTTAACAATATTTGTTCACTTATTATTTTTATATAAATCCTTATATTGTTACATTTTAGTTCTGATGAAGAAGTAATGATTAAAATGTGGGTTGAAAAGTTTGTTGCACAACAAATAGTTTTTTTTACCATTCCTATAAACATTTCAAAATATTCAAAATTTATAATTCAATTTATAGAATTATACAATGATTGTAGAAAATCATTTGCTTTTTTTTTTCAGAACCAAAGCGGAAAAAGGCACTGATGAGCTCAGAATGTTCCAAGACCAACGACCACCTCCTGGTCGAGTTTGGCCTCAAGCTCCTCTACTTCTTACTGAAGAGGGAAAAACTGAAGAAGGAAAATAGCAAGGGTATGCTTGATCCGTTGGTCAAGCACCTCCTAGACTGCATCGAATCTCAGCATGTCAAGGTTTTTGATTATTTTATTTTAATTAAAACCTGCATTAATTAACAATGCAACCTACACACTAAACATTTTTGAAATTTATTTTATTTCAACTACTTAGGCTACAAATTTTTCTAAACCCAGTTTTATTGCACACCTATACATTAAAATGAACCTCCAAAACAAATTTTATCCTCATAACCATAGTCATTTTTGAGGTCCTGCGATGACCAGGAAAATAAGTGGTATGGTACTTTCATTTATAAATATTCAATTCTTAATGTATCATATTGGCTCACTGTCTCTACTTGTTTTAAATTGTTTACTTTGTACCCTGTGCTTATCATTAAAAAAAAAATTCTATTTAAATGTTATGGTTGGTTCTATATCATTGTTGGTATTATTTTCAGATTTTTTCTGAAGATATATTTTTTATTATAACTGTACGTTATATATAGTATCTGTATAATGGAAAGAAATTATTTTGTTTAAATTTATTAAAATAAATAAATTAAAAAAATGAAAACCTGTACCTCTACTACCCATGAAGGACTCATGCTCAGTACATATAGAAATCCATACTGTTTTGAGGCCAATTGGTTATTCAATAAGGTGATTAGGCCAAGCAATCAAGCTCCAGCTGCCAGGTTTTTCCAAATTTTCGCGTACTCACTTCATAGGGGCTGGGCTTGTCCCAGATGGGTGGGTCATCATACTTTATGGTTGCCCCCTGGCCAAATTAACAGAATAAATAATATTCTGCCGAGATTAGAACCCAGGCCCCGGAGAACAGTAGACTAGTGCTCTATCCATTGGACCAAGCCGCTTCCTATTTATCAAGCCTACTCTCAAAATATTTTCACTTTCCGAAATATATTCAAGGTGTTTATTGTGTACATATTAGCAATTTTTATTGGATTAATTTTTTTGGTAGATCTGCATCCTGGCCGTGCAGTGCATTCCCTGGCTTTCCCGAATGAAGCTGCCTTCGATCAACGCTCACCTGAAGGAGATCCTGGCCTCACTGTTCCAGATCCTCCACCGCTTCGCCTCAGCTGGGCTCAGCAAAGGAGACAACTTCGACTTAGTCATGGCTGCCTTCAAGGTAACACAATTAAAATTTAATTTTTTTTTTTTTAAATGTTTTTGTATTAAAAAAATTGTTTCTCCGCTCAATAATAAAACAGAAAAAAACAGATATGTTATTAATGAAAACTTTTTAATTACTTAGTAATATTGGGGGAGCTTTTATAAGGATTTTAATTTGGTAGGGATTCATTCACAGCCTGTCTCCTGGGTATGTGAGACTGGTCAGCCTACTGGTGGCCACTCAAAAAAATAGGCTTGGGAGTGATAACCCTACTGTATAAAATTTCATCCAGAAACATGGTGAGTATATTCTCTCAGGAGATTATAACCACGCGGCCAAGGGTCTACTCAGCCTGTCACGCAAGAGAAGAAGAAATTAGTAATATCTCTCCATACATACAAATATAAAACGGTGTTGTGATTCTTGGTTTCAGCGAACTCCTAAACCATGCTAGTAGCAAAATTCAGTTTTTACGTACTTTCTTGTTGTTTTTTGCTGCACAATATTATAATATACTTATTTTTTTTAAATATTCATTTTTCCTTCCCGTAACATACTACTTGATAATCCGTTCCTACCTCACTAATAGAACCTTCAAAGTAAATCATAACCTTTCCTACTCTTCCATCTTTTCTCAGTCTGCAGGTGTACCTCAGGGTAGTATCTTAGGTCCCATCCTTTATACGGTATATACAGCTGATATTCCACTCCATCCATCCACTGTCCTCACAACTTATGCGGATGACACTTGTGTGTTATCTGTACATAATGATCCATCCGCTGCATCCCGAACCCTTCAGTCTCACATCACAGCCATTGAGGAATGGTGTCAGAACTGGAGGATTAAAATAAATCCTAACAAATCCCACCAAATTACCTTTACCCTTCGTCGCAAACCGATGACTTCCTGCCCTACTGTATCCTTTAATAATACCCCACTCATACCTGTTGAACAAATCCGTTACCTAGGACTCCATCTTGACAAACGTCTTACATGGAATCCCCATACGCGACTTAAACGACAAGAAACTGCCCGTAGATACCGATTACTACAACACTTACTAGACAAACGTTCAAAACTTTCATCATCAGACCCATCTGGACATATGGAATCAAGCTTTGGGGCTCTACTAAACCATCTAATTCCTCTCGTATTCAATCCTTACAATCCAAAGTCCTTCGCAAAATCCTAAATGCTCCTTATTTCGTCACGAATAAAATCATCCATAATGACCTAAATATCCCATTTGTCGCAGAACTAGCCCGAAACAGATACGCCTCTTTTCATTCCAAACTCCCAACCCACACGAATCCTCTTGTACGCAACTTATCATTCCCATCTATTCCTGACAACCCTCCGAGTTGATTGAAAAGACGATGGCCTCGAGACCTACTTTAATTAAATTGACTTTGAAGTGCTACCACTGGGTAGTTTCTTCACAAGACATTAACACGCCCATAAGTGTCAATTAGCCCATTTACTTGTTGTATATATTGTATGTACAGTTGTAAATATCAATAAAATATTTAAAAAAAAATAAATAAATAAATAAAAAAAAAATATATATATTCATTTAAGAAAAAGTTAATTCACACAATATTTACTTAATTATTATTTATTTACTCTCAGGGTATGGTATGGGTTCTTGACAATCAGGCACACAATCTTCTATATAACTTTTTAATCATAATTATAACTTACAAAAATAATATAAACAATATGAAACCAGGCTAACAATGATTCTTCATATTCAGACAGCAGCTCCTCACTCTCCAAGTCCCCACTTAAAAACTGAAACACTTGACCTTTTTCATCTTCAGGTACCTTTTTTACCCTATCCTACCTGCCAGAGACCTTTTTTCTTAGCATCCAAAATGGATGCTATGTTTGTAAACAAACAACCAAATAGGAGCTGTTTTTTAAATTTAAATTTTACTTTTATCCTATAGTTAGCCTGCCTAAAACAATTATTAAATAATAAATAAATAAATACTATAATTATAAAAAATGAATATATTACAATATATTTCTTTTTTTATCAACTTTGTCCTCTCATTTTTCAGACAGTCGGGGCCCTGGTGAGAGAAGAGAAGGAGTGGAAGATCAGTGAAAAGGACCGGAGGGTGCTGCTCCTCTACTGCGAGCAGGACATCGAGGACAGGGAGCGCCAGGCCACCGCCTTTGTCCTCCTCAAGGCGCTGATATCCCGTCACATCAAGGCAGAGGAGCTTGACAGTGTCATGCACAAAGTGGCTAAGATCAGCATCACCTCTTCTGTGGACAGTGTCAGGCTACAAGCAAGGCAGGTTAGTATCTCTACATATACTCTATATTAACCCTTATCTGCCCCTTGCTTTTTATAAGTGATTCTCACAAGGTCGTAGCTGATGCCGCCATATATAATACAATATAAGACAATCCATAAAGGAATATCCGTATTATCCAAAAATCAAAACCTTTAGAACCTCTGGTCCAATCCCAGTTATCTTACTTTTGAACAAAATAACCCCTTACAGTCTGGTTCCTGATCCGGCTATGCCATGCACTTGTCTCTCCCAAGATCTCAAGGCCATATGAATCAACATTCTTGATTTCAACAGAGCCTTTGATTCCATCGACTGTAATATCCTCCTATCCAAACTCCATAGACTCTTTATCCACAAGTGCTCTTCAATGCTTTCAATCCTTCCTTACAGGTCACTCCCCCTCACTCGTACACATTGCCTCTGGTGAAAGGTGTTTCCCAATGCTCCTCGTTACCTTCTACCACTTTTTCCATATTTATCACTGATTTTCGGTTCTATATTAAGCACTATCAATACCGTCTTTATGCCAATGAAATTAAAATTATTACTACCCCCAATGATTTCCCTGATACTATCTAGAAATTGTAAAAGATATCAACACCATTAATGCTTGGGCAAACTCCAATTACCTCATTTTAAGTGCTGAGAAAAGGAAAACCATCATGACAGCATCCCCAGTCCTCCCAACCATCCTCTAAGCAATATTCCTATTTCTTTCCACACATCTTTTATTCTGGAAATCTTAAGCTGAGCTGTTCTAGGCCCATGCCAATACCCGCCGGCACAGGTCCCTGCTCTTCACTAAACTAATGGATTAGTCGCCACATGCCTTCTTCTATCTCCTTTTCTCTTTCCATCCTGCCTTAGTTCATACAGACATGGCTGTACCAAGTACCAACCTACTCATCCTTACTGCATTTAATAGGTGAAGATCATTATAGATGTGGTTAAACTCCTTATTTTTCCTGGTTTGCCACAACACTTGTTTTCATATACACCCCAGAAATTCTTTGAAGCACCCTCCTTTCAAACCTTTTAGTATTGTCGCGTGTGGACTTTTTCAAGATCCAGGTTTCTCCTGGATGTTCCACATGTCACACACAATGCCCTGAAAAATGTTTTGTATAATCGAACTTTGTTTTTACTTGATCTTTCTTCTTCACTTAGAATTTTAAAATCACTTGCTTTTATAAATTTCTCTTCTCATATCTTTGAACACTTGTTTGACAGGTAATGCTGACCTACCTGATGGAGTACGAGCTGGGCGATAAGGTACTGAGATTTCTCACGTTCTACCTCAACCAGCTGGGCTACGACACCAAGAGCGGGAGGGAGAGTGCCTTGGAGATGGTGAGCACGTTGGTCGCTGCCTTCCCATTGGTCAGTATTATATTTGGATTCAGGTTTTTAATTATTTAATTTTACTTTTTTTTCAATAAATGTGGTAAAGAAATAATCATTCTAATTATTTTTATATTGATGGGTCATTATCCATGAAATGATGAGTTTTAGAAACAGCAAATAAGTAAAATAATTAAGACGTTGATTTCCAAAAAGTACTTAATTGATTTATTCACATATCTGTATTCACATCATTTAATTTTATCTAAATCTTTTATTTAATTTGATCTAAAGAACATTCAAGTCCTTTAAAAACTCTTTTTAGAAATGCCATTATTTCATAAAGGTACTAATTATACATTTAGTTTTGTTCCAAATCATACTGAAACATTTCATAACTTTAATAAGGTGTTATTAATATAATAAATAAATAAATTCTTTATTATTCTGGGACATGTCCCTTTGGAATAACATTACAGAATGTAGAAAATGTGCTTTAGAGTCTTAAATTATATTAAATACATATAAACAAGTTAACAATTAAATTTCTTAGAAAAGAACATGTGTTTTTATTTATCAATAATAACAATGGTATTGCTTTTACTAACAGTTAACTAATGAGTTGAGTTACTGACATAACTGGGGGCCTGGAAATAGAATAGACCCCTTATTACTGTTATCAACTCTTTGTCAGTTTAGAATTTAAGAATTTAGATATTTCCCCTGACCAGTTCATAAAGAGGTTGGGTTGCTTTATACTTATGTTTAATGCCATTCTTCCTCTTTCTCATATTTCCCAGGAATTAATTTTCTTCCCGTTAAGCTAGAAGCTATGCAGCAGTAAGACTCAAATCTGATGAACATAGTTTATGAGTCCTCTTTTTCTGATGAAAAGTTATAATTCGAAGTTATCTTTGCTTTGTCTATAGGAAAAGCTAAAAGAGGATTGCAGCTTGATCTTCATATACGTTGCGATGAGACTTATCAACGAAGAGGACTCGGACAGTAAGCGTAAAGCGGCCAATCTCATCTGCCAGCTGCTGAAGAAGATCGATCAGAACAACAGAGATAAGATGTTTGATGTCGCCTGTGCCTGGATAGAAGACAATAAGGTATGGTTGTTTTGAGTACATATATATAAAGAATTATATTATAGTTATCTGACCCAGCAAACATTACTCAGCCATATAAACTATTTCTAGTGAATATTTTTGTAGGTAAATAAAAAAAAAAAAAAAACTGGTTACAAAAACACAATACATGACTTTCACTTACCTCCGTCATTAAAATAAATTTTTAAATACCGTAAGAGATGAAATAAGTTTAAAGAATTGATTTTCGATAGAAACATGTGCTTTATTAACTTACTCATTATATTATTATCTAAAACAATCAGCTATTTTTATCCGCTTTTCATCACTCTCCATTACATTTTACAACTTTCTGTAGAATATATTATTTTTTTCTAAAATTTTTAGCATTCCAACGGTATATTATACATATATATTATGGTGGTTATCTTTAAAAAAAAATTACATTAAAAAATACTTTTGCTCTTTTATATTTATATTTAGCCGTCCTTTATCAATTTCATTAAGATGGTATGGTTAAATTTTTGGTAAGTACAAAATTATAGGTAGTTTAGAGGAAGAAAATTTAAAATATCAGCATTTAAGCCCTGTCAGACTATTTAAATCAGAATGAAACCTACATGAAATTAAAGCCCGTCCAATTTGATATTGATATGGCGAGTTTAATCAAAATCGTTAGAGCCGTTTTTGAGAAAATTGTAGATGCAAAATGCATGGTATAAAATGGCTCTTCCGGTTAGCCAATTTTGATGAAAAAGTTTATGTATTATCTCGAAAATATAGGACTTGGTCATTTGGACTCAGGGGAAACTAAAATGTGTATTTCCGTTGAGAACTGGAATTCAAAAATTTTCACTATTGCAATACTTTCTCTTACTATATATTCCATACATAGGTAAGTGAAAGTAAAAATAACTAATGTATTTTAAGTGTTTGTGGTTGGAACCTATATAATATAAAATTTGAAATAATTTGATAGCCAACTAAAGCAAACATTTTTTTTTTTTTTAATGTAATTTTTCATTTTTTCCGATTAGCCACAGTAGAATAAAGTGACCTTATAAGAATAAACAAATGCTACACTAATACTTTTTGCCTTAAGTCTAGTTTTATAAATAATAACATTATGATTACGGTTTATAGCTGCTCCACCGCCAGCTAGGGATGCAGCTGATAGGGCTCTTTGCCACCACCGAGAAGGATGATTTCACGAAGAGGCTAGACTCCTTCTTTTCGCTGGTAGTGGAAGTATTCCAGAACGGTTTCGACGAGAAGACTCCCGGAAAGTTTGTTCTCATCGCCAAGCAGAGTGAGGAGGAGAATGAGACTACTGCGCAAGAAAAGCAGCGGTTGAAGGACCACTTAGCATTCCACACGCTTCAGACCGTACTAAAGGTATTTTTATTGCTTCACTTTATTATTTTTATAAAGTGAAAATTTTGGAGGCGAGGTGGCTGAGTTGGTTAGCGCGCGTTTGCCTAACCACTACAAATGACCAAAAAAAAAACTTGAGAAACCCAAATAATTACGAGTTCGAGCTCAGTACTGGGGGTATTTTATCTCGGCATTTATGCCCCGCCCTCACACCCCTGTATATCCTTCAAAGGCAAGGTAGGGGTGAACCAAAAAAAAAAATGTGAAATTTTTCATTCTTATAGAATTTATAGCCTATCTTTACATCAAATTTAATTCATTTGTCCATTCCAAACTTGAAGATGTATTTTTTTAGAGATGTGCATAAAACGAAAAATCTGCTACAATCTGAGAAGTAGTGGTGTTACCTAGCATAAAATATGAACTTTTCTGGTAGTTTTACATTATATGACATGTCAAAACTTGAGTCCTACAAATAATATTTAATTTTTGTATTAAGGCCATCCATGGTAGATGAGTATTAAGGTGTGGTTACCATAGCTTCCTTTCAATCAGTTTTGGTTTTATATTTACATTTATTAAATGTTCCATATTGACCTTTTGATGCTTAATGCCAAAGTTATTACATATATAGTGTTTCTGACCATCCAAAGACAATCAGAAGATCCAATATTTTCAAAAATAATATTGTGTTGAATCGTTTCTGCATGGGACTTGTAAATAATGGGGATTAGCTTTAGACCAGTCATCCTTAATCCATAATTACTCCAAGCTTATATTTTAAAACCAAAATTTGTTATTTATATTGTCATATACATCAATGCTAAAAACTTCATAGGGGAAAATTTTATTTTTCTTTAAAATTAAAAAATATATATATTTTGTGATAGTAAAAAATAAGTTTGCCTGGAAAATGGTCCTGATCAGGTATAGAAAAATATTGTAGAATAAGGTAACTAACTTTCCTTTTTCATGAAAGTAAAGGTGCATTTTTATGTATAATGGATGTAGAAAAAACATGTTTACAGTTTTACTTTTAGGATCGAATCTCGCTGATTAATATTTCTTGGTTACATTTTTTTTCCACATTCTAAAGTCCAGGAAAAATGTCTTTCTTTTTTTTATTACAATCAAGATTGTCTGAAATGTTCTTATTGTCTTTAAGGAAAAGATGAAATATGAAATGATGAGGACTATTAAACATTTCCGCCTTCTCCTACAAAATGGCGATTGCACACTATTAGCTCATTTAGAACTGAAATACCATATTGAAATCAGCTCTGGGATTAAAAACATTTGCATTATGCTCAAACACTAAGTCACATAGTGTACATATCATGTTGTATTTTTTCTTTAGCTTTGTCATGTTGTATTATCTAAATATGCTTGGATTTTCTAGGCTAAGTTCAAATAGCAAATTTTAATAAATCAGTCCAAAATAATTAAGGCTGACTTGCTTTATTTATTATCCAATGTACCAGGTGTAGAAGTATGAAACCAGAATTTCCCTATAGATGGTGCTCGACTATCAGTTTATCGTAAGAGCGCCATCTTCTTCCTCTAACAGCTGACGATGTTTGTCAACACACAATAACCTAAGTTTCATACACAGGTATATTTTTCTATAACTTCAAACATGTCAAGTTTTGTGCCTAAGAACTATGATTTGCGTACAGCATTGGTTTTCTGCTATCGTTTGAAGAAAACTGCTGAAAAATCGCATAGAATGCTTGTCGAAGCATACGGTGAACATGCTCTTGGCAAAACTCAATGCTTTGTATGGTTTAAAAAATTTAAAAGTGGTGATTTTGACTTGAAAAATGAGGAGCGTGGGAATCCACCCAAAAAGTTTGAAGACAAGGACTTGCAAGCCCTATTAGATGAAGAGGATACTCAGATTCAACAAGAACTCCCTGAACAATTAAATATGACGCAAAAAGCAGTATATCTTCATCTGAAAGCTATGGGAAAGATTTAGAAAGTGGGAAAATGGGTACCACATGAACTGAATGAAAGACAGCAAGAAAATCAAAAAACCACTTTCTCAAATGCTTCTCATCAGATATAAAAGAAAATCATTTCTTCATCAAATAGTAACAGGTAATGAAAAGTGGAAATATTTTCAGAATCCTTAGCTTGGTAAATCATGGGTGATCCAGGCGAACCATCAACATCCATTGTAAGACCAAATCCTTTTGGAAAGAAAAGGGGGTATATATTATGAGCTACTAAAACCTAGTGAAACCCTTAACACTGATTGCTTTAAACAACAAATGATCGATTTGAATCAAGCAGTACGTGAAAAACGACCGCAATATACAAAAAGGCAACATAAAGTCATTTTGCTTCATGATAATGCCCTCTCACACACTGGGTCACAGATACAATCAAGGCATTCAATTTGGAAATACTAGTGCTAGTGCATGCGGCTTATGCTCCATACTTGGCTCTATCTAATTACCATCTATTCACATCATCGGGATATGAATAACAACAACTGAACAACACTACGATTCGTATGAAAATGGCTCGACATCTGGTTCTCTTCAAAGGAAGAATTGTTTTTTTGGCGTTGCATTCATAACCTGCAGAAGAGGTGGGAAAAATGTTTAAATTCCAATGGAAACTATTTTGAATAAAATATTTTTCAAATAACAGACAAGCAGTTTTTACAAAAAAATTCTTGTTTCATACTTCTATACCTGGTAAATTTAATCTTTCTTTTACTGTTTTACATATTTAATCAAAGTACATTATAAGGAGAAGTTTGTTGGGGGTTCAATCTTAGGAACACTTTAGTTAAGTGAACTTAATTGTTGAGATTAATGTAAAATGTCAAGAGAACTTGATTGAAATGTTTCTATGACTGAACCACAAGCCTACTTCTTCTAATATTTATCTTGAAAAGTTAATAGCCTTGCATTGTATTTTTTATCATTATAGGCTTTTAGTGAGTGCCCGGTGACTCTCAAGGATGATAAATACAAAGAACACATCGATACGATACGAGGTTTGTACTAAGAGAGCAATCATATATAAATCTTACTTTTTTAATAGTTTATAATTTGTATTTATTGGTGTTATTGATTTGATTTGTTGAATAGATCAATGCCAGGCTTTGTTGACACACGAACACGAATGGGTGCGTATTAAAGCTGTGCAGTTGCTAGGACTCATACTCACGACGAGAAAAGAAGGCGTAAGCAAGAGCTTGGTGCTTGACCTTGTAGATCAGCTGTTGTCTACGGTTGGCGAGGAACTGTTGAAACAGGTATTAAGTCCTTTATGTCTTTAATAGTAAGTTGTCCCTGCTTTACAAGAGTGAAATTAGAATGTGGTGCTATTTATGTTTTAAAATTGCACTGTTTGACCAATTTAGAGTTTACAGCAGAAACTAAGAATTGCAAGATGACTTTATAGATAGAGAAGAGAAAAGGAGACTTAAGAGGAGGAATATTCAATACTAACTTATGTGGATAACCTAATCTTACATTTAAAAGAATCAACTGGTTAAAATAATATAACAAAAAAATATGCTTTCTTATACCAGTGATTTATAAAAAAAATAAATAAAATAATATAAAAATAGAAATAACAATGGTTTCTGTTAATTATTCTAATGTTATCTAGAATATTATCGTATCCTTTTAAAAGGAGAATTGAGTCAAAAATGGTGGTTCTCTTCCATTTTGAAACGTATCCTGGTTATAATAAATGTCAATTGTTAAGAATCCTTTCAACGAAAATGGTGACTTTAACTTAAAATTAAAAAAAATATGAAAATCGGTCATATCCTTTGAAATAGTAAAATTAGTCCTTTTCGTGCGTAACCCACGCTCCCTCCCTCATATAGACAGTTAGACTTATGTTATTTCGGACTGATTCATGCATCCGGATAAGAGTTTCTATATTAAAAAGTGTCCTTTTTAGTGTGGTAATCCTAGTTACCAGTGAATTATTTCAATTTGTATCCTTTTAAAATCGAGAATCGAGGAAAAAATGGTGGTTCCCTTCTATTTTGAAACGAATCCTGGTTACAATAAATGTCAATTGTTAAGAATCCTTTCAACGAGAATGGTGCTTTAACTTAGAATAAAAAAATAAAAAATAATTAAAACAGTTCTTAAAATATGAAAATTGGGCATATTCTTGAAATAGTAAAATTAGTCCTTTTTGTATGTAGATAATATTATAAAATATTTTCTAATATGATAATATTCTGTTAATTATAATTTTACTTTTCATGAAACAATCGTTAAAGTAGAAATGATTAAAATATAGCTTTTTTCAGTCAAATTCAGTTAATTTAATGAGGTTTTGCTATCAAGAACTTAACGTTTTTATTAAATCTTGTTGTTGTTTATCCATTTAACGTCACTTTATGTTACTGTGCTTAATCCGACAGTACAACAGGAGCCTGTTTTGCCTATCCAGGTTTCCTTAAGATAGGGAGGGGTCTTTTACGAGTTCCACTTTTAAAATCTTTTAGGAGTCATCTGTGGTGCAGTGGCTAGCATAACATCCTTCTATCAACTAGATCGCCCTCAATGTATTCAACAAGATGTTTGAATATGCCGGGTTAGAACCCGTGACCTTGGGCATATTAATCCTTAACAGCTTGTTGAATGCATCAAGGGTCACCTGTAGAGTAGTGGCTAGCATAACAGCTTTCAATGCCGCATGTTCAAAACCTATATTTGCTTCATAGGAAGTAAAAATATATGTTGTTTCGTCCTTTAAAAGAGGCTGTTATGTTTTGCTAACTACAACTCCACAGGTGACCATGGATGTTAAGGATTAATATGCCCAAGGTCACGGGTCCAAATCCGGCAGATTCAAACACCTTGTTAAATGCATCGAGGGTCATCTGTGGAGTAGTGGCTAGGATAACTAGTTCTATGCTTATGGTGGCAAGTTCAAAACTAGCAGATGGCCCTATATTTGTTTCTAGGGAGTAAAAATCCTTGACTATTTTATCCTTTAAAATAGATGTGAACAATTATGAATTTAGTTGAAAACTTTAAAAAAAGTGTCCAATGGCCATCTGCCAGGTCTGAACTCGCGATCTAGTTGATAGAAGGATGTTATGCTAGCCACTGCACCACAGGTGACTCTTAAAAGATTTAAAAAGTGGAACTCGTAAAAGATCCCTCCCTATCTTAAATAAAGCTGGATAGGCAAAACTTAGGCTCCCGTTGTACCATCGGATTAAGCACAGTAACATAAAGTGACGTTAAATGAATAAACAATAACAAGATTTAATAAAAATGTTAAGCTCTTGAAAGCAAAACCTCATTAAATTAACTGTATTAAATGGGTACAGGAAATTATGAGATTGACTGAAAAAATTATGAATTTAATTGAAAAATTTATTAATTTGATTGAAAAAATTATGAAATTGACTGAAAAAAATTATGAATTTGACTGAAAAAAGCTATAACAATATCAGTTTATGGATTTATAACAACTTTCCATACTTAATCAAACAATAAAGTAATATTTCATTGCCTAAAAAGCCATGTCGCCATTCCTTTTTGTCATACCAATCTTCCTCCTGAAGACCTCTAACCAGCATAGCCTCCTATAACCCTTCTGTATATTTTTTTACCGCCCCTCGAACCATATAATCCTTCTATATATTTAATTTATTTATTACATCTGCATAATGGTTATTAAGTTATTTGGAGTCAGTTTCAAAATTAATCGTGTTTATTATATTTTTGTCCATATATATGTAAGGATTTTTCGGTCTTTTAATATCAGATTAAGTTGGATACTGTCCTGTGGCAGTACAGTAGTGTGTATATTTTTGTTATTTTTACAGTTACTATTTTGTTTTTTAATTCAGGTTTCGCTTTTCGAGCAATATTTAAAGTTATATAAGTGCATACAAGTTAATAAACTTTTTTTAACCACCATCTGAATAATTTGTACAATTTATTATTATATTAATATTAAGTATTAATTATGTATTTTTTTTTTTTACACAGTGTTTGAAGTTACTGGTATACGCTGCGGAGCACACCTCAGCATCGACTGAGAATGACCCTGAAAAGAATGAAGTTACTCTTAAATGGCTGCTGAAGAAGGTGCGCCAAGCTGTCAACAGGGAAGTCATCTATTCTCCCACAGAGTATCAGATTGTGAGTTATTATTATATATTTTTATAATATTTCCTGACATTTATATTAATTAATTCTTTTTTTTTTTTTTTTTTTTTTTTTTTTTTTTTTTTTTTTTTTTTTTTTTTTTTTTTTTTTTTTTTGTTATGCCTTCTAGTGAATTGTATTAACATTTTAACATTAAAACAATTACCCCCCTTCCTCCCTCTCAAAATTCGAATTTATTCAAAATTTATTGTTAAAATAAATAAATACCAAAGTTTAGTTGTTAGTGCTATTCAATAGAGAAATAAATTTTCTACTAAATGAAAAAAAAAATTATTGAAATCATTTTAAAAATAGCTGAGATATAGCATTTTGAAATCAGCAGTAGTGATAGACCATTTTCCTTTGAATTATTTATGACTTTTCGTATTAGTTAATTGCCTTTAAACAGCTATAAAAACAGTTATACCTCATAATAGTTGTTTGTAAAAAATAAACCATTGTGTAATGATTTAAAGCGTTTTTTTTATGTCTTTTAGTAAATTGTTTTAACATTTTTTTCAATTGAAAAAAAATTTCATCACTTGATAAAAGAAATGTTTCTAAAATGAAACATAAGTTTTAAAAAAATGCCTTACACAAAGAAATAGTATTATATATTGAAAATTAAAGAAAAGCTCATAAAAAAACAATGAAAATAATAGAGAAGTTCAAGTTCTCTCATAAAATGAATTATATTAATTTTCTAAACTATGACCACTGTTGATTTGTGTCACTGCTGTTTGCCATGAAAATTGTTCCATTTCATGTAATCTCACAATGTTAATTGTTTCTGATAGCAAAATGCTTATAATTCGATATAATTAAAAATTTTATACTGGTAGTAGTAATACAAACCAAGAACTAAGAAACTTTTTTTTGTTTTTTTAAAATTTCTTTAAGCATGTGATACAAATGAGGAGCCCGTGGCTGAGTGGCTAGCGCGCTAGTCTCTCATGCTACAGGTTCTGAGTTCGAATCCCAGTCCCGGCGGAGCTTTTATAAGAATGTAAAAAAATGGGGATTCACTCACAACCTCTCGCCCGGGTATGTGAGACCCGTCAGCCAAAGGGTGTCCACTCACAAAATTAGTCGTAGGGAGTGATGACCCTACACTAAAAATAGCATCTTGAAACGTGAGTGTAAACTCACAGGAGTTTACACCGCGAGGCCCAGGGCCTAACCGGCCTGTCGCGACACTGAAAAAAAAAAAAAAAAATGTGATACAAATAAGTAGACAAAAACTATAACATTCAATTGGATCGAATTCATCACCAAAAAAAAATTAAAGCCTAAATGATACAATTTCTATGACTACGACTGTACCATGAATTGTCCAATTATGGGAATCATCTCATAAATTAAGATGTATTTTGGCTTCAAAATATTCTTGAGCAATTTATCTAAAACCACCAAATCAATGTCACATGAATCTGTAGTATATCCAAGATAAAATATGTCTGATTAAAATTTAAAATTCTATGTGAAATTGGGTGACTAGTTAGTTTCCATTTCTGGATATTCAGGTTACTACTTAAGTGTAATTGGTTACCGTTTTCTTTATTTTTATTAAATTATAATGACTTTTTGATGAGTTATGAAAAGATTCATGATTAAGGATCACTTTTTGCTGTGTGGCTAGCATAACACCCTCCAATGCCAAAAGTCGCGGGTTCAAACCCACAGGTGGTCCTAGGATTTTTGAATGGGAGTAAAAAATCCTTAGTTATGCCGTCTTTCGGAGGGTATGTTAAAAGGTGGTCCCAAGCCTGTGCGATGTCAAGTGCTCGTTAAATATCCCTATCCTAATAAAACCTGGATAGGACTCCCACAGTAGCATCGTCCAATTAGCCATATTAGCATAATTGGACGTTAAATAAATAAACAAACAGATTCATGATTATTCCCTTCATCAGCATAATGAAATTCCCTCATTGTTCGCTGTTTTCTCTCTCTGTAGATATCCTGTATATTTCTGATTATAATGAAGATATAAATTATTAATCAATTGAAAACCAAGAATGAATAGTAGTAAAGGAATCACCTGTGGTTTAGTGGCTAGCATAAAAACCTTCTAACCTGACAGATAGTCCTAGGATTTTTTAAAGGGAGTAAGAAATCCTTGATTAAATCCATTTTTTGGAGGGAACATTAAATGGTGGTTCCCAGCCTGTACGATGTCAGGTACTCATTAAAGGAGTACCCTACCCTAAATGAACCGAATTAGGCAAAATTTATGACTCCAGATGAAGTATCTTCTGATTATTCACTGTAGTCTTAAATGAATTTAAAAAAAAAAAATTTGAAGTTATTGGGTGTTACTTTATTATTATTATTATTATTATTATGAAATATTTAAATATCTACATTAAGAACATTTTTAAACTTTCAGAGAACACATTACTGCCGGTGGGCTGCCGCAGTTGCAATGAAATTAAACCGAGTGACACTGGTGGAAGTGGCACCCGAACTCCTACCACCAGTCGTGAAGGAACTGTCTTCAGACAGGGAAGACCTGGCGAAGGTGGCCAAGCAGGCCGGGAACCTGCTCAAGGACAAGATAGGCCAGGCTGAGTACTCAGCCATCGTGAGTCGAATATCGGCTACTCTTCAGGCTAAGAGGGCTGTTCGTAAAACAGAGAGGAAGCAGCTGGTAAGTTTTTTTTCATTACCTATTATTATTAAAATTTTATTTATTTCACTAAAGTTTCAATCGTCCAAACTTAATGTGACCAAGGGGGTCATTCGGATAAGCAAAAAAACTCTATTTTATAATATTGAAGAAATCTCATTTTAAATGAGTAATCTTAATTATATTCTTAGTTTGAAGAGTAAATATTACATTATCAATTGAGACAATGTTTTTTAATTAGTACTATATATGTAAGTATAAGACTAACGTCCTAATATTCAACCGGTCATTTATGTGGCACATGTCATGTGAAGAATCATATGGTCGGAGGTTAACCTAGATTATTATTTACTAGTAAATATGTTTAATAATTATTATAATATTATACATATATAATAAGTATTGCACTTATAATAAATGTATATACATATATATAAAGTATATAATATACTTTTACAGAGTGAATATGATATTTTT